>BPLR01010530.1:0-212371 GCA_021605095.1 Caerostris extrusa | reverse complement strand
TACACAGCAAGTTATAACTATTTCTTGCATATTCTTCAAATCAAGCTCAAGAGTTACGAAGCCCAATAACAGAATACTGCAACCAGCAAATTACAATTTTTATAATAGGATAAAGTACTTTTTTCCCTACAAACGCAACTGATATTATTTATGAGCTCTAGTGCGCATTATAACAGAAATGTAATGACTCTTTTCTGGCGGTAGGGTGGCAACAGAACCCGGATCATGGCGCACGCGCAGACATTTCGAATAATTAAACTATCGTCACGCCGCTCTGAAGCGCCAGTCCAAAGTAGATTGGATCTGTTCTTCCAGACGATATTTATTTTTATGTCTCTTTCATACAAAAGGGTTTCCCTAATGTGGCATGTAATTCGATACGACTCGCAAACATTTAAGCAACACGTTATATTTCATGGAAAATTCATTTACAATGTATTTAGTTTTTTAACGATTGCAATACAAATGAAGTGTGTTGGAAAGCTGTTACATTAACTGTAATAAGGAAATACAATGCAATGAGTTAATGTTTATATGCCAATGATTAAATTGCAGCTGATTAATGATTCAAGATTGACTCAATGTTTATGTTATGCGTTTGTTTATACAATAACTAATTGCTACAATGTTTAACTATAGTTGCAGTTTTAGATTCTTTTCTTATCTCCCTAATGAAGTCAAGGTTTAGGGAAGTTATTCTTACATAAAAGTTCTGTTTCATTTATATTTTATATTCTGCAATCATTCTATTTTTATTAACTATACTTAAAAGCCATATTTCATATTTTTAAAAATTAATAAACAAAATAAAATTTAATTAAAAAAAATGAATCAATTATCAAAAAATTATGTCATCAAAATTAAATAAGAAAGAAATTTTTAAAAAATGTTGATGTTTTATGGGTTTTAATATAGTTCAATTTGTTTGAACTATAAACGTTTTTGGCCTGATGGTCGAGGAGGACTCGTGCTCTATTACTCGTTGACATAAGTTTTGGGTTCGACATCCGCGACAGGGAGCGCGTGTAACTTGAAGATAAGTCACGGACGCGAAGTAACAATGCCCCGGCGCTCTACGATTCTATTAGACCGGGACCTACAGTTTAAAGTGGATTGATCACTACAAACATCCATGGCACCGCCGGGACTCGAACCCGAAACCTGTGGTACCGAGCGCCAGAGCGCTTGCGCCACTCGGCCATTCAGTCCCAAATTGGCAAGATATAAAATGCGTTAATTTAATGGCTCTTGGCTCTCCAGGTACCCAAGATTTCGGATTCGAGTCTCCGGCTGTGTCATATATGTTTTATGATGGTTCGGAATCTAAACTAGGTCCCGGCATAATATGACGAGTACAGCGTTGGGCTGGCAAACCTACCGTAAAAAATTATCATGTTTCGGAATCGGCAAAAGCCTTGGCCACCATCGGACTATCGCCCCATTGAAGAATCTAATCATGGTTTGTTGTTATTTTCAAATATCTGGTGTTTGATTTATACCATTCTCCATTTCAATCATCTAAAACGGCAGAGAAATAGTAGATTCAATGTCACCCAGTGCGTTACAATGGCTGATCGGCAAACCACAACCTCTTCTCGGGTCTAAAATTTTTGCGCGAACACATCCAGGTTTAATAACTTGGAATTCTCACACTCCCTTATTGAATTGCGAAAGCTCATTTCAGTATATATAGATTTATCATGCTTATATCTGGCATCTCTGGCACTCGGTGCCACGGTTTCCAGTTTAGTCTCGGCGGTGCCAAGGACGTCGGTAGTAGTTCGGAATCCACTTTAAAATGTCCAATCTAATTTAATCAGTCAGTTTTATTTTAAGTCCCAGTCTAATTTGACCGTAGAGAGTTGGGAGTAGGGCTGACAATCCTACACCATTAAAAGAAAACTTCTCCCCTATTTGGAATCTGACAGTATGGCAGACGGACATGAACATGAACTGTAATGCCGGGGAGTTATTTAGTTATATCTGGCATAGATCCGAGAACTTTCGATTTGATTTAGCTTGTCTAGTCTTGTATCTAGAAACCTTTGAAAATCTTATGCACAAGCCATTGTAGACGTTATCTTTAAAAATTATTTTGGTTCTTATTTTGTATTTTTGTTGGAGTTTGTTTGTTTTTCCAATAAGAACCAACAGTAGTATTTATCAATGTCTCTGTTATGGACAGATGATAAGACCCACTAGTTAACATGGTGAAGAACGAGATTTGAAATTCTTCTGGCGGTGCGTGTACAGTTATGCTTGGAAAGACGATTAAACTCGGCGATGATTCTGATCACCAAATATTACCAATTGGAAGTACTTGTTAAGGTCTTGTGGGTTTTTTTTCCGATACGACAAACTTTTCCTGAAAGTCTAGCGGAAGGTATCACCTTTCCCAACATTTGATAGAGAAGCATTGATTTCTGGTTTTGTTTGCCGCTATACGGCCATTTTTTGCACACTTTTTAGGCTTATAAACAAGGACCTGCAGTGTAATGTGGATTACGAACCACTCATAAACATCCATGCCACCCCCCAGGATTCCTACCTGAAGCCTATGGTACCGAAGGCAGAGCGCTGGCCAATTGGCCCTCAAGCCGCTTTTTGGTGAAGAAATAAATATCCACAACGAATAAAAAAAAAACGAAATCATGCGAATTTTAAAAAGAAAAATTATTCAATTTGTCACACTATTTCAATCATCATTATCTCAAATCATTTATATTGTTATAAAAGCAAAGTGAAATAAAACGCTTTTCTTGTAGCAAAGCTCCAATTTTGTTCTAAAATACATTTAACTTTCCGCATCACATTAACTTCCAGTATAATTTTCAGTAACTGTTTATGCTCCTTTTTATTTTCCTTTCTTTTTCATCAGCAAGTAATGGAAAATTTCAAAAACTTCTCGTCGCACTTTTGGAGCTTAATTTACGAACGCTGCTGAATTTAAATTGCCAATTAAGAACATCATTCCAAAGTCTTATATTTATAAAAAAAAAGAGAGATTTTCGCTCTGTAAACCAAAACGTAATTTGTTTATTAATGCAATATTTCTTTTTCAGAATATTCAATTTCTCTTTTGATAGTCTTTGCATTATTCTACATTAAAAGCAACAACAAAAATTTGCTGATATTTATGCATCGACATCAATTACTACTCTTCCTTGAAGAATGGTATTTGCTGCAGTAAAAATTATCAAAAATATGTAATTAATTATGCATTTTCTAACAAAATATTTCAATTATTTTGATTTACTTACACATCAAGATTTTATGTGAGAAAGGACACTCGTATAATATCTCATGGCCTTCAAAGGACTACAATGACACTATAGTCATAGAACAAACTATTTTTCATTGTGCAGGAAAAAAAAATACTTTACTGAAGGCATATAGGTCAGTGTCATGAAGGACATGAAGGGTATATATCAAATTTCTACATAAAAATAATTAGGTTAATTAAGCGGTAATGAATAAATGATAATAAATAATTCGTGATAATAAATAATTAGGTTGCTTCATAAGAATATATTTTCGTATAATAATAGTTGACTTCAGTACCATCTGGTGAATCTTCTCATGGTAATTTTTTTTATTTATTCCTCCTATTAATTAATTAGTTAAGATTATCAGGGACAAACAGATTTCTGAAGGCCAAGGGCCACATATATTACTGGTATCTTGAAAATGGTTAGCAGGAAAAAGGCGATAAAAATAGGTTAAATAATGAGAATATTTAACAAAAATGTAATGTTATGAAAAATAAATAAAGAATTGGATACTTTAAACTCATTTAATGTCTTTAAGAGTTTCAATATTCAATAGTTGTCAATCTTTCAATAGTAAATAGTTGTCAATCGTTCAATAGTCAATAATTGTTGGATTGGATTAATTGGATACTTAAAAATAAACACATCGTATGTATCTGAGAGTTTCAATAGCCAATTGTTGGATTGGATTAATTGGATACTTAAAAAGAAACTCATCTAATGTATCTGAGAGTTTCAATAGTCAATTGTTGTCAATAGTTGTCAATTAATTGGAATAATTGTTGGAAAAACAAAAATTCATCTTATGTATCTGAGAGTTTGAATAGTCAATTGTTGGATTGGATTATTTGCATACTTAAAAGTAAACTCATTTAAGAGTTTCAACAGTCAATTGTTAAATTGTTTTTTATTGTTTTTTTTGTTAAATATTTATGTATATCCATACCTAAAATTAATTGTTCATAGATATACGTTTGTAAAAACAAAAAGTAGGGCCTAATGACCAAATGACTAGCACTCTGGCGTTCGGTGCCACAGAGTCCGAGTGCCGGCTGTGCCATGGATATTTGTAGTGGTTCGGAATCCACTTTAACCCGTAGATCCCAGTCTAATAGGATTGTTGAGAGTAGGGCAGACAACCCCAGCTCTTAAAAGAAAACATCTCCTGTTTCGGTATTTACTAGTACGCAGACGGCCTTAGCCCACCATGGGGAAGTTGCGCCAATGATAATGATGATGATAAAACAAAAATTAACTTATACAAGACCTTAATCAGACAAACCGTTTTGTAAGGCAGCGAGTGCTGGCCATTAAATAAGTCTGAAAATACAGGCTGTAAATTTTTGAAAGAAAAATATTTCGAAAATTTTTTGGTGCAAAATGATGCCTACAGAATACAACATGGTTATGCTGTATTCTGTAGGCATTCGAAATTTGCAACAAATTCAAAAAATCTGATATCGTAAAAGTTATAAAAGCAAGCAATTTTAGATGGCTGGGACACATTTTCAGATATAAAGGCTCAAATCCAATTAAAAAGTTACTTTTCAACAACTGAAGGCACCCGAAGAAGAGGAAGGCCTCCCACCAGATGAGTCGAAAGAGATCTAAAGCTATCTATTGCCCGGACAGCAGATAGAAGAAGTTCATGGAGTTTACCTTGGCCTGTAACAGGCCGTAGTGCTGACGAAGTAGAAGAAATATATGTTTAGTTAAAAAGCCCTACGTATTTTAATGCATTATCTACCAATAGGTGCAGCTGTTTTGTAGAGTGCCATTTTTAAAATGAAAATGTCATTCGGCAATTCCGTATGGTACGCCACAAATTCTAAAATCGAACGTCTAAATCTAGCTAGCGTCTTTTGTTGCAAACAGAGATACTTCTGTTTGTAGTGTAATAAATAAATAAATTATCTGGATAAGAACTCTATAGGCAGGTTAGTGCATGTTTAACAAAAAGGTCTAATCTCTATGTTTACAATAATAATAATTAATTAAAAAAACATTGAAAATATTTCTTCTAGTATTTAAATCTAAGGCTTGGTACAGGGATAAAGAGGAAGAGGAACAACAGCCAAATCAAATCATCATCAATCTCATCAAATTGATAATGGCAATACATCAATCGTTTCATTGACAACCCGAGATCTGGTCGACCTACTTTGTTGAAAACCCGTGTAGGAAGATGATAATGAATATTTAAATGTTTAATCAAAAAACCACCTTACGATGCTTCTTCAAATTTTAATCTTTCATCAAAATCTCAAAGTCTTTCAAATTTTTTTAATATTATTCTAAAAAATCATAAAACTTCGATACAGTGACTAATGATATGACATGAAGTCCTTGAACGAAGTACCTAACACACTACGTAAAAAGTAGAAGGACACTTGATTTTGTAAAAATAACCGAAAACATTTTATTTTTACTAAAAATTTTATTAGAAACATTTTACAAATATTTTAAAAACACAAAACATCAGAATTATGATATTCAAACATAGAATATTAATGGCAACAAAATAGTTTCTCTATTTTGAAACTTTGTAAAAGTAGAAGGACATTATAATGAATAAAAAATAGTGATTTTAATAAGGAATGTTCTTCCCATTGGCCTTTATAATTCTGTTTGGAAGTGAATTGTAGAGATTGAACAAAAAATTGTCCTTACGAGTTTCAATGCTTCTCGAGTAAGCGAATCAAATTGCCTTCCGTCAGATAAACTCGACGAACTAGCATTGCCCAGATCCACTATATTAAGATGGTAAAAACATCCACATTATTTGTTTGGAACCAAATTTTTGACACCAGTCGCGGTGTGAATGGAAGCCCGTCTTGCTAAACTTCCACTCTTCACCCCCCCCAAGTCAGAGCCATAAGGAAGATCATTCAGCACTTGAATGCAGTCTGTATGTTTTTGCCTACCATTTAAAATCCAACAGCCAACCAAACCATTAAACTCCCTCCTCCCATTTGTCGTGTTGAATAGTATTCTCTTCAAACAATGCCAGTGTGCTGATATCCGTCTGACCATCTAAGTTAAATTTCTTTTCATCGGAAAATCTTCTGTAGTCCTGGACATGTGCTCCTTAGCCCACACTAAACTTATCAAAGCTTGTTCCACTTAGGATGATGTTTCCGTTTTTTGAAAATGAATTTTTAGATCTTTAATATAGTTGTAAACTGTTTGTTTCGTCACATGATTAAGTCCTACTTGATTTCTTGCCGTTGAAACACTTCCTTTGTTCTTCTTAAGCACACAAACAAGTGAACTTTTTCGGTCTACCAGTCTTCTTTTTCTTTTCATTTTTATAAGACATAAAGTTTGAAACTGTATTGGGGCTCACCTGCAACACTCGAGCAATCTCTCTGAACTTTTACCATCAGTTTGATATGCGGAAATTTGGCCTTTTTGAAAATCGTTCAAAAGGTATCCCTTTAGGCATTTCTGAGAACGGAGAAACAGCGTAACTTTTAAACAAATTAGATTTTTTTGACAGAAAATATAAAACAAAGTACAAAAAATCACTATTTAACTAAAGAACAACTCACTAAATTAAATATATTAGCAAGTGTCCTTCTACTTTTTTTACGCAACGTAAATTATATATACTAATTGTATTATTAATATTAGTAGTAGATGTTTAATTTTTGCCTAAAATGAAAAAAAGGGTCATTAAACTAAATCTGCATAAATATGTGGTAGTTAGGAGAAAATAAGAGATATTAATTGGCAAAAACCACTGTCCTATTTTTTTTTTTTTTTACGCAGTGTAAATAGTTTGACATTATATTTACTTAATAGATAAAAAATTATGCTACACAAGTTAGAAACATGAAGTGATTAGACAATCTGTAAGAATAAAGGATAATACTACTTATTTCTTTGATTTGCATTTATTTATAATCATTTCAGTAAATTACATATCCTATTCAGAGAAAATTAATGCATCTTACAATTAACTTCGTATGGAAAATCTGTATATCGGCATTGATATGTTTAGAAAGATTTATTGGCATCAATTTAGATGGATACTCTATGTTTCTTATCTTGTATTGGCTCTTAGTGCTGTGGCGCTCGGTGCCACCAGTTTCGGCCCGAGTGCCAGAGGTATAGTGAAATGGAGGTTCGGAATCCACGTTAAACAGTAGGTCCCGGTCTAATATGACTGTAGAGCGTATAAGGCTGGAAATCCTATGCTCTTTTCTGCTAACAAATGTTAGGCTGCATCAATTTTGTTTTTTCCTAATCATTAGAAGACACTTATTCAAGGATATGCTGTTATTCGAGAATGCTTTGAAATGGGTACTTTTAAGCTCAATTGTTTGTTTTAAATTTTAATTTTTTTACTAAATGCTATTCATCATAGAGGTCTGATGGCCGATCGATGCCACAGGTTTCGGGCTGGAGTCCAACCGTGCCATGGATGTTTGTAGCGGTTCGGAATCCACTTTCAAGCAGTAGGTCCCGATCTAATATGACTATAGAGCTGACAACCCTTTCCTGTAAAAAAGAAACCATCTCCTGCCACAAAATCCGCCAATAGGCAGACGGCCTTGGTCCTTCATAGGCTATATTGTAAGGAGTTATCTAGTTAGCTATTTATTATAATGACAATAACAATAAAATCCATTTGCAAATATTTAATAAAGGCAAAGAATCTCTAGAAGTCGTGAATAAATTCTTATGAAAGTAGGAAAAAAAAAAAATTAAAGATAATTTTAAAGTTTCGAAAGTGGAGAAGTCAACAACTCAGTATACCATCATGCTGCCTCTTAACAACTGGTGAATAATTTCAAAAGCTGTAATCAGCGAATCAAAGTTTTCAATTAGCACACGCGATTCTCCAATCACCACCTCGCATACCTAAATTGAAATTCCAGACACTGCAATTATCTGAAACAGAGCAGACATACCTAATACGTCTTCTTCCTATTCATAAATTTCAATAACACCGCCCCAGAACAACAACTCCCTGTCTCATCAAATTGATAACGACAATACATCAATCGTTTCATTGACAACCCGAGACCTGGTCGACCTACTTGTTTGAAACCCCGTGTAGGTAGGCAGAAGCAAAAAACGGTAAAAAACATTTTCCAAATAAAGCAAAAAAGTGGTCTTTGTCTCTGTCTCTCTGCATCTTTTCCAGGTCTTCCTTTGACAAGGAGCGCAATGCGGTACTTTTAATCCAGCCAAGGACGTCTGGAAAGTTTCCGCACACATTAGACTGTGTCTAGACACCTAGGTATACTTTTAGAAATAAAATGAGATTACCAAACGAGCACAGAAAAGCTGGGGAATAAAAAGAGTTCTTTTTTGATGATAAACATCCCGAATTGGCCTTTTCTGCTGTAGGGCGTGGGGAGATGAGGAATTTCTGGGCCAGAACTTTCACGCGAGTAATAAATAAACAGCGACAAACGGTTCTCTCTAATTGTTGTCTGCTGTCAACGGCGACTCTCTGCTTTGAAGATTCGCGGAGATTAAATTGAAAGGTTTCCAAGAAGGCAATAATGAAGTGAAAATAAATACTTGGTTTTTACATTGACTAAGATAGATGCTGGTTTTGAAAATAGTCCTATAAAAGCATGTTTATTACGTAGACGGAACGGTTCAAAATTATAGTCTAGTCTCTTTATATATTCTAGATATTATCCACAGAAAACTGCACATAAAAACTTGCACACACATACAAAATAAATAAAGAAAGAAATCCACCGAAAATATTATCTATGCATTCCATAATATTCTAAAAAACTCCCCATAAAAATTGCATATGAAATTTATCAATTTATTTATTGTTTATTTTTTAAGTTTTGTTCGTCTAATGGTGTGGTAGTCAACCTGGTCCCTCCGCCCACTAGTGGGCGTTCCAGCTTTCACTATTTTAGGGATTGTGTTGGTTACTGAAGCATTTCCCTTTCCTTTCTTTAAATTTAATATATTTTTTAAAATGTTGAAATAGAAATTTTTTTAATATTATTTAAAAATACCTGTCATATTCAAATACGTGGTTTGGTATGTCGCTCTACGGTCAATTTTTTGCACACTTTGGGCTAATTAGACCGGGATCTACAGTTTAACGTATATTCTGAACCATTAACAAAACATCCATGCAACTGCAAGTATGTCTGTGGTACAAACGGCCAGAGCGCTAGGCAATTGGCCATCAGACAGCACAGATATGGAAAATGATATTCAGTTTATTGATGCCTTTCCCTAATGCCATATCTTGGTGAATCAGTTTTCAGTGCTGTTGATGATATCATAACCAAAGAAAGAAACTGCCTGAATAGTTCCAAAAAAAAGGAGAACTTTGTTTGTTCCTTATAAAAAGTGACTAGATATCCAGTATTTAGATTCACAACATCAGCATCAGGAATCTCATTAAAAATTTAACTAATTAAATGTAACTATCAGTACTTTTATTTTTTACTTACTATCAGTACTATTTTTTTTTTTTTACTTTTATTTACACTTCGCATGCATAGTATATGTATTAGATCTGATATACTATGCATGCGAAGTGTAAATAAAAGTTAGACTTAAATACAAATAATACATTAAAAAGTTGTTTTTAAAATAGTTATGTATTGCTAAAAATAAAGTATTTAAATTTACATGTTGGAGTTTATAAATTATCGAAAACATCCCCTACAATGAAAAGCACAATGTTTTTTTGCCCTGCTATTTCAAAATTTCAAAACTCATTTTGACCAGCTCTTCATTGCCATTGTATCTGGAGAGTGATGATTATGTAAATTTGTGGAAATCAAATTTCCGATTTATAGATGCCGAAATCTCAATTTAATTATGCAAGAAAATAATGAACGGCTCAGAAAGTCTGCTTTAGAACTGAATATCTTGTTTAAGCTTATCTTTTGTTTTGAATTGAAAAGCATTGTATTATTGTAAATTTTTTTATAGATATGTATTCTGCCAAACTTCGTGAAAGTCCGACTCTCTTATAAAGTAACCCTGCTTTATAAGTAAAGTTACTTCCCTACTTTACAAAACACCTCAACTGTGAAACCTGTGGGTGGTTAGAAAATTTTACTATTAGCAGAGATACAAAAGTGGGCGGTAGGTATAAAAAAGTTGACTACCTCTGGTTTAATGTTGCTGAAATGATACAATTTTTTGTACATTAACCTTCTTTAAAATTAACATTACTATGAATAACATATGAGTTAAAAGTTAAGACGTTGGTTCAAAACAGCTTTTCGGTATCAAAAGAGATAAATGGAATCATATATGCATGGTAAAAGGTGATGATTCTTGACAAACAGCTCCCATTTGCCAATGATTTTTTTCTTTAGACAGAATAACCGATTTATTAAACCTTGAGATAAAGATTTTACTAATCTTTTATGCAGCTAAATTGCATTTCTTCTAAAAATATTCCAATTTAAAGCATCTTTTTAAAAATTTGCTATTATTTTATTTATTAGCATACTGCTCATGTCTTCGGGCTTTCTCGGTTCAGATGTACTCCACAAGTTGAGGGAGTCGTCGATTAGAATTAGTGGCTTCAATGGATGGAAAGTTGAATTCCAAAAGTGCTTATTTCTTGTCAAAACAAGATGGACACTCATGAATTACAGTTTGATTGGTTTGGTTTTCTCGCACTACAGCCATTTTGTGCACACTTTAGACTGGGATTGGACAAATTAGACCGGGACCTACACCTTAACGTGGATTCCAAACCACTCACAAACATCCTTGCCACCGCCAAAATTCGAACTGAAGCCTATGGTACCAAAGGCCAGAGCGCTAACCAATTGGCCATCAGGCCGCTGATGTATAGGGGATTGTATAAGAACCGCGAAGTATAGGAGTTCTGTATGTATTGGAGATAGTATAGAAACCTAGATGTATAGGAGATTCGATGCATAGATAGTTTAGGACGCTCGATGTATAGGAGATTGTATAAGAGCCGCGAAGTATAGGAGATAGTGTTGGAGCCCCAGAACATAAAAGGTAATATAGAGTATCGATGTAATGGAGATAGTATATAACCATCGATGTATAGGCGATAGTATAGGAGCCTTGATGTATAAGAGAAAGAGTAGGAAACCCGATGTGTAGGTGGTAATGTAAGAGCCGCGAAGCGTAGGAAATAGTATAGAAACGTCGATGTATAGGAGCAGTACTGTACTAAAGATCTATGTAGAAGTCTCCATGTCTCATTTAGGAGTCGTGATGTATATGATGTGTACAACCAGCGGTATATAGGTGCCGTTATGTATAGGGTATAGTGTAGGAGCCTCGATGTATAGGAGATTGTATTGCCGGAATCATAGTTTGAGTAATGTACTCAGGATGAGTGGTATGATTAGTGTGTTAAATAATGTCTTTTCGGGCTTTCTTTGTTCATGTGTATTCCACAAGATGAGGGAGCCTTCGATTAAGAGTTAGTAGCTTCAATGGATGGAGAGTTGAATTCCGAAAGTACTGCTATTTCGATCAGCTTCGTTAAAGTATTTTTTGTTGCTTTTCAGTTTAGCCACTAAACTAAATTAGTGGCTATCAAAAATTTTTTTTTTAATGTTCAAAGAATAACAGAGAAACGATGTCATTAAAATATGTTCATTGAAATTCAGTATAAAAAATAACCACAAGAATTATTCTTGTAATTTTATTCAATAATTTTTCATGAGAACTGCAGTAATTAAATAATATTTTTGTATTATAAATAATTACGAATCTGCAATTTCTGGTTTTTATTTCATTTTCTTTTGTTTAACAGTTAATATTTTTTTCTCGTTGTTAAAAAAACATTAACTGTCAAACAAAATATTTTTTGCCGTTTTTCAGTTGTTTTGTTAGTTGTTTGTTTCACAATTTGTTGTTTACGCAATTTTTTTTTTTTTTTTTTACTTTTAAATCTTTTTTTATTCTTTAAAAAGTATTTTCATGTTTCTTGTTGATTGCTCTTTATTTTCTGATAAAGAACCTAGAGGTCGTAATGAGAAATAGCATTTTCTCCAAGGACAAGTGAAAAATAATACACTTGTTTTTATTCCAAGTTGGAAAGTGTTACACGTTTATTCTGGTTTCATATATTTTAACGTAGGGCCTGAATAGCCGACTGGCTAGCGCTCTGGCGCTCGGTACCAGAGGTTTCGGGTTCGAGTCCCGGCGGTGGCATGGATGTTTGTAGTGATTCGGAATCCACTTTAAACCGTAAGTCCCGGTCCTAATAGGATCAGAGAATGTTGCGGGGGCATTGCTACTCCGCATCTGTGGCTTATCTTGAAGTTACACGCGCCCCCTGGGTAATGGAAAGTCAGTAACGTCTGTGCAGCGCTTGTCTTAAGGCATCCAAGACCAAATGTCTAAGTGTTTGCCAGCTGCATTATAAAGAAAAAAATATTTTAACGCAATGGAAAAAAAAAACTTTTATAAAATGTAATATTTATAAAGATTAAAAAAAAAAAAAAATGATGAAGAAATAAAATAATATTTTAAGGAATCAACATAAAATTGATAAACTAATCAATAAATTAAAAATATTTTTATATATCAAATATCATTCACTTTTAAATTTAAAAAAAAATCTAAAACTCCGCACCATGACAGTTAGAGAGAGAGACGAACCGAGACATTCATCTTCGCCTGAGAATAACAACAACAACAACAACATCAAAAATAAATAAACAAACAAATGATAATAATAATAATACGGAAAATGTGCTTCAGAAATATATTACGCCGTTGTAAAACTGGTTCTTCACATGCTTTCTTCGTTCTTTTTATTTATTTATTATTTTTTATTGTGCATACCACTATTAAAATCAGTTCCCATAAGATTTACCCTGGTAATCATTTCTGTTTTTATTTTAATTTTCAACTGGTGGATTTAATAAAGCAAGTTGCTCAATTATGGTATTTTTTGTTGACGATTTATCATCTTCAATATTTATAATTAAATTTAAGTATTTAGTTTAACGATAAAAGCAATGATTAACGATAAACTAACGATTATGAAAAAAAAAATCTTTTTTTTCAGCAGAAAAACACCTTAATCCAGTGTCAAACAATAAAATAAAATCTGTACAAAGCAATAAAATAAAATGTTGAGCCAAACGATAAAATAAAATGTTGTGCCAACCGATAAAAATAAAATGTTGTGCCAAATTGATAAAAATAAAATGTTGTGCCAAACGATAAAAAATAAAATAAAAATAAAATGTTGTGCCAAACGATAAAAAAATAAAATAAAAATAAAAATGTTGTGCCAAACGATAAAATAAAAATGTTGTGTCAAACTATAAATAAAAACCTGCTAAAATGCTATGTGATTGCTTAAATTCTAATTAAATCATTCGTGGTTATTTTTCTTAATAGAATGAAATTTCCCAAAAGCATGACTGATTAAAAATTTGGAAATAAAAATTACACAAATATATTTAATCGATGTTTTTAATTTTTAAAATAACAAACACTGTCCTTTGAAATTAATGAAACAGAAAATTAAATTCTAGCACTGTCAAACAATCCTTTGCCAATAACAAAATTGATCGTTCAGTGCTAGTTCACGATTAAACAGCGTTTCGATTTCCTTATGAAAATATCAGATTTCTTACACAAAGCAGTTTCAGAGGCATTAATTACACCAGCATTTCCCAGTTCCTTCAGTAGTTTCAAAAACATTATTTCGTTTTCTTTTTTTACGATACACTTTGATGTTTACTAATTAGAAGAATGCGTCATAATGGCTTAATTAATGTTCGATAAATAGCATTTGAGCAGAAAATAAAAAGGATATTTCTGTGTACTGTTTTGCACTTATGATAGCGTCAAAAATTATTATTTATAATTGAAATAAAACCATCGAACATGCTGTAATAAAAAGGTTTAGTAATGAAAAAAACCGATAAAGGTTAATCAAAATATACATCAAATATATCAGATTGTCGTACTTCTGCATTTCGTTAAATACTGAATTCGGTTTCACGATTCTATACATATTTTTTTCCAGATTATCGATTATAATTTTTTACAGATTGCCGATTATAATTTTTTACAGATTATCGATTATAAACTTTTTTTACAGATTATCGATTATAAACTTTTTTAAATATGATTAAAAGAAGATCGATAATCTGTAAACTTTTTTACAGATTATAAATTATTAGATTATTAGATTACAGATTATCGATTATTAAATATATATATTTATATATATGTTGATACTTTTTAATGAAGAGTGTATATGAATTATTGTAGTAGAATATCAACCTAAATTTTGTTCATATTTAAATTGTAGTGGAATATGAATCTTTGTCACTATGACAGCAGATTCACCCTGATGAATCTGTTAAAATTACTTAATATTTTTTAACAGTAAAGTTCATTTTTAACTGTTAAGTCGATGCTTGTAATCTAAACACATATTTAGCAGCCACAATTTTTTTTACATATTATTGATTATCAGAGTACAGACTATCGATTATTAAATGTATATATTTATATATATGTTGATACTTTTTAACGAAGAATGTATATGAACTATTGTAGTAGAATACCAATCTAAATTATGTTCATATTTCAAATTGTGGTGGAATATGAATCGTTGTCACTATGATAGCAGACCCACCATGGTGTACTGTCGATGTTTGTACCCTGAACTCATATTTTACAACCACAATTTTGATTGAGCACTTCCAACTGTGAAATCTTAAATAGAACGTATATAGGAAGGAATTTTAATGAAGTTATTATGAATTTTATGAATTTATTTATTACTTTTATACGAATTTATCGTGTCCATCCCAGAATTCCAGAAGATTCGTTTAAGCATTATTTGTTGGATTTCGAGTCAAGTTTCGTTAATCAGAAAAGCCCATATCTTATTCTTCATACTGATAAATAAATAAATATATATATATAATATTTTTCGTATGTAAAGTGGAAACTTTATTGCTTCTGCAGTATTGCAGTATTTTTTGTTCCAATGTAGGCATATTTATGCTTTTGTACATTCATTCAAACTCGCTGAACTTCTTGAAAACTTACATTAGTGATTGCTTACTACTCTCTCACAGAAAAAAATTCTCAGTACCCAGAACAAACAGAAAGATACAGTACAAATTCTGTATTCTTTTATGAATCTATATATCTAACAACATCTTAAAACAAAGTTTTAAATAAGACATCTTGAAGCTTAAATTTATGAAATGACTTATTGAAATCAATCATATTAACAATTTCATGTGAATCTATGAAATTCACACGTGCCAGCATTATGATATACACACGTCACAATTATGACATACACAGATGCTAATATTATCATTAAACACAGAAAATTAAGATAACGAAAGATAATATGAAAATATCGTGAATAACTTGAAAAGGATGAATCTGGGGTGCTACTATCAAAGTATTTAACCTTTTTTTTTCTTCTATTTTTGTCAGCAGTTTTGTTTAAATTACAGCGATTTGCTAAATGCAATCGAATTCTTTCTTTTTTCTCTCTCTTTTGTTAACAAATTTCTAATCACTCTAAAGTGAATTTCCGCTTCATCTGAAGAAGGAAATACAACGAAATACTTTTTATATAACATCCCATAATCCAAGATGAATTGTAGACATCTACTTTACAGCCAGAATTATTGGAGCCGTCTTTGAATCGTCGACGAATAATTTTGCCGAATAGAAGTCGACGAATAATTTTGCCGAACAGAAGTCGATGAATAGTTTTGCCGAATAGAAGTCAATGAATAGTTTTGTCAAATAGAAGTCGACGAATAGTTATGCCGAATAGAAGCCGACGAATATTTATGCCAAACAGAAGCCGACGAATAGTTATGCCGAATAGAAGCCGACGAATATTTATGCCAAATAGAAGCCGACGAATAGTTATGCCGAATAGAAGCAGACGAATAGTTTTACGAAAATTGACGTGCAAATATCAACTAATATTTATATTTACTTAATCGATAAAATAATCGTCATAATAATAATTTAAAATATCAAATTTCATGAAGAATATTACAGATGGTAATCTGTTTTTACAGTCAAAGTTGTTAGTAGCTATCTTCGAATCGTCAACGGATAGTTTTTCTTAATTTTCTTACCTCCTCTTCTCTTCAGTCTTTTTTATTTATGCATCTCCCTCCTCACCCCCTTATGTTTTGTTAATTATTTCCTAAATGTACCCAATGATACTATAATAATAATAATAATATAATAATAATAATTTTAAAGGAAAAAAAAAAAAAAGAACTTAAAAGCATTTTAATAATTATCAAATAGAAAATATTTTTGAGTACTTTAACAGGTTTTATGTTATAATAAAATAGTCCAATCTTGATATTTCAAAATAAAAGCTTACAATATAAAAGCGTGTCTTATAAAATATCTTTCTAATAATACATATTGTTGTTATGTAACATTCCGTAACAGAAGTGCATCTTTTATTTTGAATTGGCAACATATTTCATCAATAAATCTTCAATTACAACTACATGATAATTACATAATAACAGTTACTCACCTGTAACGAAGAATGGAACGTAAAATTTATGTCTCATTCTGACATTATCCGAGTAATTTTCAAGCCAAACGTTAGAAAATGAGTAATTACTCACTCGAAAGGCAGCCAATCAAATTACTCATCTATAATGGAGCTTTTAATGACGAAGAATATATGTGTAGGTGCAACTGTACGGGTTTGACTGCTTCGAATATTTGAAAAATAAACGGAAAAATATTTTGGTAGAATCAACCTTGCATATTGTTTTTTTCTGTAACTTTCTATTTTAAACTTATATTATACTTTAAAAGCTTGTGTATTTTTTAAATATCTTATAAATAAATTCTAATAATTTCTCAATACAAATTGCTTCTTCATTATTCTTATATTTAAAGCATTGTAATTCCAATACCAATTGCTAGCCTATTTATATGGAATTGCATTTATGGTTTTTTATCTTTTGTAAAAACTTCATTTGTAAAGCAGAATGTTGTAAAAATGGTAAAATAAAAATATGTTATTTTAGTTTTAAAGCTATAAACAATTTTTGTAAAATTGTAATTCTCTATATTAGTCTGAAAAGTTGCTGTTATATGTGATATTTTTTTTTATATAATATTGAAGAAAATTGGTTTAGTCTAGTTCTTAACTAACAATAATTGGTTTAGTCTAGTTCTTAACTAACAATAATTGGTTTAGTCTAGTTAACAAACTGATCATTTCTTTTAAAGGTATAAATAAGTACTGTCTTGCAACGAGTTAAAAGTTCTTAATATAAAAAAAAAAAAAGAATGTAGCGTTTTTCAATTTTATTATAATTATATAGGTAATTACATTGGCTTTAACTTATGCCACATTTTAATGATAATATTTATGTATATCGTTAGATAATATCATTTGTCTATTTCTATATAAATTGTATATTGTTTATATACATATCGTTATATATTATGGCTTGTCTATTTCTGTTTGTCGTTTTGTTCATCGTTATATAATATCGTTTGTCCTTTTTGTTTGTCGTATATATATATATATTGTATATCGTTACATATATACATATATATATATATATATATATATATATATCGTTTATATACTATTAGAATAATATTACAATAGAATAGTATTAAAATAAAAACTACCATAGAATAATAGAATAGTATTACAATAATGTTACAACAAAATAGTGTTACTATAATATTACAATAGAATAGTATTAGAATAATATTAAAATAGAACAGTATTAGAATAATATTAAAATAGAACAGTATTAGGATAATATTAAAATAGAACAGTATTAGATATATTAAAATAGAACAGTATTAGAATAATATTAAAATAGAATAGTATTAGAATAATATTAAAATATAATAATATTGGAATAATATTAAAATAGAATAATATTGGAATAATATTAAAAATAGAATAGTATTAGAATAATATTAAAAATAGAATAGTATTAGAATAATATTAAAATAGAATAGTATTAGAATAAAACTACCATAGAATAACATAATAGTATTATAATAATATTGCAACCGAATAGTGTTAGAATAATATTACAACATAATATTATTAGAATAATATTGCAACAGAATAGTATTAGTATAATATTACAAAAGAATAGGGGAATTATACATATTACTACAGAATAGTGTTAGAATAACATTATAATAGAACATTATTAGAATAATATTACAATAGAATAGTGTTAGAATAATATGCTATTCTAATATTAATCTAAATTCTATGTCAATGAGTAACGTGATTTTTATACATCACATCATTGCAGTGATCTATACTGAAATCACCAGTTCTGAGAAAGATGATTTCATGGGAAAATTTCTCTGAAAACATTACGCAAACAAGATAATGAGTTTTTCTAATTAGCAATACCGAAAAGCGTACTCTACGTTAAAAAAAAAAAAAAAATGTACGATACACTTATTTTTGGCAAACAATAACACCAGAGAGGTTAAAGATGATAAATAACACATGAGACAATTTGCAAGGCTAATTACCGGATTCCTTTGGGCCGTTACGAAGAGGAAAACACAATCCATCTTATTTCATCGCTTGGTGTTTTGAGTAAAGACGAAGAAGAAATCTCGTCATTTGATGGAGCGTGGACAGTAAGCTTCGTTATTTGTAAGACAAGTTCCTCTCTACCCATTGCTGATCTTACGGGACAAATAAAAACAGATAGTAAAAAAAAAAAATTAGTGTTTCTCCTGGGGAAAGTTAAGACCTTAACGCATAATTTAAGAGGACGTAAAAATCTCTTATGTTACAAAGCGGGCAAAAACAAAACAGTCGGAGCGTTTTAACTGATACAGCTCGTTTAGTTTTCCGCGAAAGAGAAAGAATGAGAAGCTGAAGCAAAAATAACTTGTTTGCAACAGCTGAGATTTGATTTTGTTTATTCTGTTCGGAGAATAAAGTGTACATTTTAATTTCTTTTTCTTGTTATTACATGTTAGTAACTATCTTTTTATTCAGGGTGATTATAATTAAATTCCCACTTTCAAAATGATGTAAAAAAAGAATCACTCGACGAGTTCAAACTTGAACTGAAGATACTTGAAGGGTACGGCATCAAAAAAGATCCAAAGTGTTTTAATAGATGGCGCTGTAAATGATATACAGAAAGTGAATTCGGTTGTCAGTGATATTTTGAATCGAAATTACAACGTATTTGGCATGAGCTGCACATTAAAACAATTGTAGTGTTCAATGTGTTGGATTGTTTTTGTCGTGACAATGTTCGTGGAAAGCCCATCCATCACGGCCAGGTCATACCAAATTGGATGGAAAAAATCGGTGTAACTTTTTTTTGGAACATATTTTTTAAGAAAAAAAAAGGTTCCCCTTCTTCAAGTATGTTCAATTAAAATTTGACCTCATTCTGACGAGAGGTTCTTTTTTACAGCATTTTAACAATGGGAGTATAATTATAATCATCCTGTATATATATGATCTTAAACCAGTGGTTATCAAAGGGTGCGCCAGGGTGCACTGGGGCACCCTAGAAGATTTCCAAGTGCATCTTGCAGTAAGAGTAATATGTATACATATAAACTAATAATTATAGTGAATCTTTTCTTGTCAGTTTTCCCGTTTAAAGACAGCTTTCATTATAAACAACTAATCTTTCCGATTGCTTTTTTTTCCCTACTGATATTCACATAAAAGTCGCCAAACAGAAATAATGCGCCAAAAAATGGTTCTGAGTAACTAGGAGAGGCAATTTCCGTGATTGACTACTAGAAGCGTTAGCTTCTATGTAATTTTCAATGTTGAAAAATTTCCATTGCACCCTATTAGAAACCGCCGTTTATAAGTAGTACTTTGTGGAGTTCTCATCTGAATAATAAGAACTAATAGAATGAAGAATAATAGAACTAATAGAACGGAGAATAACAGTACGAACAGAATGACAAGGAAGAACTAAACGTGGACTGAGGATTAAGTATAAGGAATTGTTTTTGAAACCTTTTCATATAACATTTGAAACCTATAAAACATGAATGAGTATCAATATCTGAAAGAATTGTGAACATTTTACAGCAGTTTTCAAGCTAATATTTATTTTCACATACTAGTTGTTTATGTGATTCTCTACTCTCACCACAACAAAGCGTAAAAAATGTATTCAATGTCTTCAATGTATTGACGAGGAAATGAGTGTTTACCTTTCAAATATAGGCCCAAGCATTAAAAAAAATCGCCAGGACACTTCGGATCATGTTTCTTATAAACACAAAAATAAATAAACCTAAGGTGCATTTCACTTCATTTTTGGTACTTACGTATTAACGATACCTTGGCGACAGACTTGGCGGTTTTAAGTGTCGCCAATCTAACATTTAGAGATTTGGCGGTTTTTAAGTGGCGGAAATCTAACAGCTGCAGATTTGCTGAGTTTTGACGCCATTTTGTAGTGCTACGAAAATGCGTATTTGGGATTTGCCAGAAACAGAACAAGATGCAATTTTATTTTTCAGGAGCGAAATATTTTACCAAAACAACGAAAATGTCCCAATTAGACTGTTTTGAATCCATGTTAAACTCTATATCGGCCTGTTTTCCACTGAAATCTTTTTGACTACTTTGTGTTTAAATAAAGTGTTTTGAATTTTGAAAGCGTTTTGATTTTAAATGAAGTGTTTTATATATTTTATTATTTGGAACAAAAAATTTTTGAATAAAAATTTTATATATTTTATTATTTGTTTTAAGTAGATTGGTGCCACTTAAAAACCGCCAAATCTGTAGCTGCGGTTGGCGCGTGTGCTCTTTATTGGCGCAACTGTCGCCAAGGTATCGTTAATACGCAACTACCCATTTTTTTATCGCATTATATTTTTTCTGTAACATTTTACTTATTATAACATAGTTCTAGACAATTTGTATTTAATGTGCCTACAATTATTTGTAGGATTTTAAATTCCCCTGATTTCAAAAAGTTTGAAAACCACCGTCCTAAACATAAGTTTATTTTATTTTCATGGACATGTATCTAAAAATGTTTATGCTCGTCCATATCATTTTGCATATCCTCAAATAACTGATATTTAATAAATCCTTATAATAACCAAATGTAAGACAATTAGACAAAATCTAATAATCAATTTACTTTTTTTTTGTCATATATTGTTTTAAATATTTTTAATGTTTAGTGTTCAATTAATCTTGAAACACATAATATAATTCTGTTTAATTATTTAAAATTAATAACAGGCAATATTTGGGTTGACTTTATAGAAAATCAAAACCGAAAGAAAAAAAGTTACTCAAAAAAGTAAAGCATTCTTTTTTAAAAAAGAATTCTTAATAATGCGCTAAAATTAGCATTTTGCATTAACGCTTTATTGAAAAATGTCGCCTACAAAATGTTATTCAGGAAATTAGTTGAAAATATTCATTTTGAATGACAGATCTTATCTCATTATATCATTAATAAATGACATTCTAAATTAATCATTTTATTTAATAAATTTTATTAAAAGTACCAATGAATTAAGAGACAACGCTATTTATTTCTATAATCTTTACAAAAATAAATTTTGATTCATTTTAAAAATGTAAGTTAAAACATTCTTTTTAATAAATTTGCATGATTTTATTATTGTAACTGACATTTTCTACGATATTCATTTATTTGTAACTTCATTAAATAAGAAAGATAATACAAATAATTTCACTAATTCATCATTTCATCTTTTGAAAATTTTGCATACATTTACGATAACATTCTTATAGTTAAACAAGTTCTAAAAATACTTATAGAAAAAGTAAATTATATTTTAGATCATATCCCGTTTCATCAATTTTATTGATTTCCCCTCTTTTTTATGTCTTTAAATAAATGTTAACTTTGTTTATTGAACCAATCCTATCCAATTGAAAATTTCTACTAGCAAATTGACATCAAAATATTCTGCTATGAAATATAATCATTTAACTTATTACTGGGCCAGAAAAAGCAATCACTACACGATGATAAAAAATAAAAAGAAATTAACATTTTTATTACTTCCTCGAGTTACTAAAGCAAAATTTGTATAGAATTTATAAACAACAATAAATGTATTTTATTTATCAAGCAATTAAAATGTTATTTATAAATATTTAAAACATTAGAAGAACCTTAAATCTCTCTCTATCTGATTATATTAAACTCAACGTTATCTATAAAATTTATGAGCTGGATTAGTAACAAATGTTTATCAATACCTATAGATTCAAAACAAACTATGTTACAAAAATTATTTCTACATTATAAAATAACATACATTATCTAATCCAAACAGAATAACCCTTTGCTATTATGAATTCCTTTTTATTATTAAAACAATAAAGTGATATATGCCAATGTTTGTCTTAATAGTAGACATTATATCTTTATTTCAATAGTCATTCTCAGATACTCTACAAAAAATAAACAAATTGAAATAGTTGTCAATTCTTCATCAGTACCTGCCGATTCAAAAGGACGGTATTTTACATTACAAAAACGTTCATAAGCATACACTACGTTAAAATTTGTCTCACTAAATAAAATAGCGTCAAAAAAAATTGTCTTGTCTGATTGTCTTGTCTATATTTTTGCTCAATGAAAATAAATTGTAACAAAAAAAAAAAAAAATCAATAAATTTTCTTTTATCAACATCAAATCAAATAATGTCTGTCACTATTTTATCAGATCATTTGAACAAATTAATATGTCCCTTTCTCTGTCACACTATATTGTAATTCCCAAAACATTTATTGGAAAAAACCCCAACCAATTCTGATTGGTATGCCAATCTCAATCAGCACCTACCGATTCAAAATGACAGTATTTTACATCACAAAAAAACGTTCACATTAGCATACACTACGTTAAAATTTGTCTCACTAAATAAAATAGCGTAAAAAAAAAATTGCCTTGTCTAAAGAGTTTACATTTCTGTTCAATGAATAAATCGTAACAAAAATAAATAAATTTTCTTTATCAACATCAAATCAAATAATGTCTGTCACTATTTTATCAGATCATTTGAAAAAAATTAATATGTCCCTTTCTCTGTCACACTATATTGTAATTCCCAAAACATTTATTGGAAAAAACCCCAACCAATCTGATTGGTATGTCAATTCTCAATCAGCACCTACCGATTCAAAATGGCATTATTTTTACATCACAAAAAACGTTCACATTAGCATACACTACGTTAAAATTTGTCTCACTAAATAAAATAGCGTAAAAAAAATTGCCTTGTCTAAAGAGTTTACATTTCTGTTCAATGAATAAATCGTAACAAAAATAAATAAATTTTCTTTTATCAACATCAAATCAAATAATGTCTGTCACTATTTTATCAGATCATTTGAACAAATTAATATGTCCCTTTCTCTGTCACACTATATTGTAATTCCCAAAACATTTATTGGAAAAAACCCCAACCAATTCTGATTGGTATGTCAATTCTCAATCAGCACCTACCGATTCAAAATGGCAGTATTTTACATCACAAAAAACGTTCACATTAGCATACACTACGTTAAAATTTGTCTCACTAAATAAAATAGCGTAAAAAAAATTGCCTTGTCTAAAGAGTTTACATTTCTGTTCAATGAATAAATCGTAACAAAAATAAATAAATTTTCTTTTATCAACATCAAATCAAATAATGTCTGTCACTATTTTATCAGATCATTTGAACAAATTAATATGTCCCTTTCTCTGTCACACTATATTGTAATTCCCAAAACATTTATTGGAAAAAACCCCAACCAATTCTGATTGGTATGTCAATTCTCAATCAGCACCTACCGATTCAAAATGGCAGTATTTTACATCACAAAAAAACGTTCACATTAGCATACACTACGTTAAAATTTGTCTCACTAAATAAAATAGCGTAAAAAATTGCCTTGTCTAAAGAGTTTACATTTCTGTTCAATGAATAAATCGTAACAAAAATAAATAAATTTTCTTTTATCAACATCAAATCAAATAATGTCTGTCACTATTTTATCAGATCATTTGAACAAATTAATATGTCCCTTTCTCTGTCACACTATATTGTAATTCCCAAAACATTTATTGGAAAAAACCCCAACCAATTCTGATTGGTATGTCAATTCTCAATCAGCACCTACCGATTCAAAATGGCAGTATTTTTTACATCACAAAAACGTTCACATTAGCATACACTACGTTAAAATTTGTCTCACTAAATAAAATAGCGTAAAAAAAAAATTGCCTTGTCTAAAGAGTTTACATTTCTGTTCAATGAATAAATCGTAACAAAAATAAATAAATTTTCTTTTATCAACATCAAATCAAATAATGTCTGTCACTATTTTATCAGATCATTTGAACAAATTAATATGTCCCTTTCTCTGTCACACTATATTGTAATTCCCAAAACATTTATTGGAAAAAAAACCCCAACCAATTCTGATTGGTATGTCAATTCTCAATCAGCACCTACCGATTCAAAATGGCAGTATTTTTTTACTTTTACAAAAACGTTCACATTAGCATACACTACGTTAAAAATTTGTCTCACTAAATAAAAATAGCGTAAAAAATTGCCTTGTCTAAAGAGTTTACATTTCTGTTCAATGAATAAATCGTAACAAAAATAAATAAATTTTCTTTTATCAACATCAAATCAAATAATGTCTGTCACTATTTTATCAGATCATTTGAACAAATTAATATGTCCCTTTCTCTGTCACACTATATTGTAATTCCCAAAAACATTTATTGGAAAAAACCCCAACCAATTCTGATTGGTATGTCAATTCTCAATCAGCACCTACCGATTCAAAATGGCAGTATTTTACATCACAAAAAAACGTTCACATTAGCATACACTACGTTAAAATTTGTCTCACTAAATAAAATAGCGTAAAAAAATTGCCTTGTCTAAAGAGTTTACATTTCTGTTCAATGAATAAATCGTAACAAAAAATAAATAAATTTTCTTTTATCAACATCAAATCAAATAATGTCTGTCACTATTTTATCAGATCATTTGAACAAATTAATATGTCCCTTTCTCTGTCACACTATATTGTAATTCCCAAAACATTTATTGGAAAAAAAACCCAACCAATTCTGATTGGTATGTCAATTCTCAATCAACACCTACCGATTCAAAATGACAGTATTTTACATCACAAAAAAAAAACGTTTACATTAGCATACACTACGTTAAAATTGTCTCACTAAATAAAATAGCGTAAAAAAAATTGCCTTGTCTACATTTCTGTTCAATGAATAAATCGTAACAAAAATAAATAAATTTTCTTTATCAACATCAAATCAAATAATGCCTGTCACTATTTTATCAGATCATTCGAACAACCTAATACGCCCTTCTCTTTCATACAATATTGTAATTCCCAAAATTTTGTTGGGAAAAACACAACTAGTCTGGTTGGTTTGTCAATTCTCAAGCAGTACCTGTCAATTCAAAATATTCAATTCACATTATTTTACATTACCAAAATGCTCTCACACAAGCTACACTATGTAAAAACGTTACATTACGTTAAAATTTGTCTCACTAAAGAGAAAAGCTTTACAAAAATTGTCTTGTCTAAAGAGTTTACATTTTTGCTCAATGAAAATAAATCGTAACAAAAAAATCAATAAACTTTCTTTTATCAATGAAATCAAATAATGTCTGTCAATATTTTATCAGATCATTTTGAACAACCTAATATATTCAACCTCTTTCACACAATATTGTAATTCCAAAGAATTTCTTCGAAAAAACCCAATCTGGTTGATATGCCAATTCTCAATCAGCACCTGTCCATTCAAAAGGAGTTCTATTCATAAAGAGTTTACATTTTTGTTCAATGAATAAATCGTAACCAATAAATTTTTTTTTATCAATCAAATGAAATAAGTCTGTCAATATTTTATGACATCATTTGAAAAACTTATACATCCTTCTCTTTCTCTTTCACACAATATTGTAATTATCAAAAAATTTCTTGGTAAAAAAAACAAAAACAAACAAACAAGCAGTCTGATTGGTATGTCATTTCATCAGCATCTGTCGATTAAAAATACCAGCATTTTACATCACAAAAACATTTACGCAAACATACACTACGCTAAAATTTGTCTCGCTAAAAGAATAGCGTTAAAAATTGTCTTGTCTAAAGAGTTTACATTTAATAAATCGCAACAAAAATCAATAAATTTTCTTTTATCTACCAAATTAGATAATGCCTGTCATTATTTTATCAGATCATTTAAAACAACAACTTGTCCAACCTCTTTCACACAATATTGTAATTTCCAAAAATTACTTAAAAGAAATAAAATAACCAGTCTGGTTGGTATATCAATTCTCAATACGTTAAAATTTGTCTCACCAAAGAAAATAGCGTTAAAAAATTGTCTTGTCAAAAGAGTTTACGTTTTTGTTCTTTGAAAATAAATGGTAACAAAAAATCAATAGATTTTCTTTTATCAACCAAATCAAATAATGCCTGTCAATATTTTATCAGATCATTTGAATAACCTAATACGTCCATCTCACACAACAACAACCAGTCCAATATTGTAATTCTCAAAAATTTCTTGGAAAAAAACAACAACCAGTCTGGTTGGTATATCAATTCTCAATCAGCAACTATCGATTCAAAATGACGATATTTTACATCACAAAAAACGTTCACATAAGCATACACTACGTTGAAATTTGCCTCACTAATTAAAATAGCGTGAAAAAAAATTGTCTTGTCTAAAGAGTTTACATTTTTGCTCAATGAAAATAAATCGTAACAAAAAATCAAATAATTCCTGTCAATATTTTATCAGATCATTTGAATATCCTAATACATCCCTCTCTCTTTTATACAATATTGTAATTTTCTACACTTTCTTGGGAAAAAAAAAAACAACCAGTCTGGTTGGCATGTCAATTCTCAATCAGCACCTATCGATGTACAGTGACAGCTACATCTACCAGAACTCCTTGGTTGGTTGGAATCCTCGAACAGCAACAATCTTTTCGATCGTAATGAGAGTTCTTCTGTTGTTGTTGTTTGTGTGTTGTCATTCCGCGTAAAGGTTTGTAAAAAAGAAAAGAAAAGAAGAAATGTGTTACATTAAGCGTGCAATGATCTCCCATCTCCAACGACTTCCGGTCGCTGGATGGAAACTTGTAAATGATCCTTTGTGAATGACGGCATCTGCAATCGAGTTTGTCCAGCTATTCCTTCTGCCTTAGTAGGTGAATGACTCAAGCGTAATGTTGTTAGGTTGGGTTGCTGCTGCTGTTGTTAAAGAAGAGGCCTGGCTAAGATGATCTGTCAGTGACTGTGATGCTTGTAAGATAATATATTGGAAGGTATTCTTGGTTTAGTGTTAATTTTTTTTAATTGCAGATGCATCTGATGGAGATTACGGTGACAGTTTTAATAGAAAAAAAATGTAGTTTGTCAGTGATTCACTGTTTCGTAAGAGTGATGTCTTTTTAAATGTAAATAAGGAAGATGAGCGGTAGACAATTTATCTTTATGGGATTAATTCTTCTTTTTATAAGCAAATAAAATCATCCATTAAAAATTTCTTAAGTATAAGATAATTAATATTGTCAGTATTGTATTTTCTAAATATTTTAACTAACTCTGAAATAATATTTTACGGTACTTACGTATTAACGGTACCTTGGCGACAGTTGCGCCAATAAAGAGCACACGCGCCAACCGCAGCTACAGATTTGGCGCCAATCTACACTTAAAATTTTTGTTCCAAATAATAAATATATATGAAACACTTCATTTAAAATCAAAACGCTTTCAAAATATTTTTTTATTCAAATAATAAAGATTGGCGACACTTAAAAACCGCCAAATCTGTCGTCAAGGTACCGTTAATACGTAAGTACCTATTTTACATATAAGGGGGAAAAATGGGGTGCAAATGTGTAAGATTTTTTTTTAACAATTTAGGAATTATTTTAATGAAAATTTTAAATTAAAAAAACAATCATAAATTAAAAGATAAATCTTAAATTAAAATTGTTAAGAATTGACAATTAATTAAGTTGGTGAAAATTGTTAAAAATGGTTATTAATCTTAAATTAAAAAGATTAATCTTAAATTAAAATTGTTAAGAATTAACAATTGATTAAATTGATTAAGTTGTTGAAAATTGTTAAAATGGTTATTAATTTTAAATTAATAATAAAGATCAATCTTAAATTAAAATTGTTAAGAATTGACGATTAAATTGATTAAGTTGTTGAAAATTGTTAAAAATGTTATTAATCTTAAATTAAAATTTAAAAAATTAATCTTAAATTAAAATTTAAAAAAAATAATCTTAAATTAAAATAAAAAGATTAATCTTATATTAAAAAAGATTTAGAATTTATTATGTGATGTGCCATGTCTGGCCCTCAACAATAAATTCTAAATATTTTTTAACTTAATAAAAATGTAATTTGTGAAATAAATTTGTTAATTTTTGTGGGCATATTGAGCTTTAATATTTTTTCTTTTACTTATTTTGTCCTTATCAAATATCTTACCCGTATAAGGACTTGAAAAATTAAATGTCAAATTATTTTTTATTTTATATTAGCATACATATATCATAAAAAGATTCAATGCTATTTAATAGCGTAAAAAATAAAATAATATTGATAGCGTAAAAATAAATTCAATAGCGTAAAAATAAATAAATTGATAAATTAAATAGCGCGATGCTATATGTAATGCAATTTTGCATAAATATTAGTCGAATTATTTCCATTTTCAAATGTTCTAGTTAAAGAGATGTCAAATTCATGAACTTCAATTTAATTTAGATTATGCAATAACTATTTTCTTTTTCGAATTGTTCTGGTTTCTATTTTTATGATAATGCTCAGTTAAAAGCATAATTTCTGCTTTTTAAATTGTAAGTTCTTTCAATTTCGTACCGTAGATTTTTTTTAAGGATCACAATTTACCAAAATATAATTGAATTTCAACTTTAATCTGCTTAAAATGGTTAAATGCTTTTATTTTTTTAACCAAGTATATCAATTCTGCGATGTTAAAAAAAGATTACGACCATGCCTAAAAGCTATTTTAAAATAGTCTTGGAATCATTTATTATACAGAAAAAAAAAAAAGTCTTACATATTTTAATGTCACATTTTAAGAATTTTCAAATGGATATTGTAAAGTTCATTTCAATAATGTCATTGACATATCCATTTTACTCTACATGGACAAAATATCTTTATTTTTCCTTCGTGGAATGTTTTAATAGGTTTTCTAGTATTATATGGCTTGTGTCACCATAGTTTTACAACGTTTTTGAATAAAAATGAAATTGAATCAAGTATCAGTCTCAAAAAAAAAAAAAAAAATGTTGAATTGATATTATACGTTATTTAGCTTTTAGAAATTTAAGTGTTAGTATATGGTAAAATTTAAAATTGAGATCTTCCTTATTATTTTTTTTTGATATGCAAGAGATATAAAAATTCATAAACACACCTATTTTACGGATAACGCAGATCAATATCTTTTTAATCAAATAGTTAGAAACTTTTAATAAGAAAGCAAATAAATTTAATAGTTTTCAATTTTTAAAGTTAAACGAGTTTTTTAGATACCTTTGTTTCCTTTTGCCATAAATAGCATGTACTTTGTATGAAATTTATTTATAATTTTTCATGAGAGATTACACTACGAGAAAAATTTTATTAAAAATCAATTTTTTTTCCTTTGTGAGTTTACTACTTATAGGTATTAATGATTTTTTTGTTTCTGTACTCTAAATTTTCCCGCGTTTATAAAACTAAATAATTAAATACAGCATTATGGTGTAATTTTTATTTAGTACAAGGTTGCACGGACATGCTATATGTAATGTCCCAATGTATGTCCATTTTAATTTATAAAATAAAATATTTAATAGGGAGTGATAGCCGAGTGACTAGCGCTCGGTGCCACAGGTTTCGGTTCGAGTCCTGGCGGTGCTATGGATGTTTGTAGTGTTTCGGAATCCATTTTAAACCGTAGGTCCGATCTAATATGAGTGTTGGGCGTAGGTCTGACAACACCTACTCTGAAGGGTCTCGGTCTAAGGGCGTCTGCCTGACAGTAGGCAGACGCCCTTAGCCCAATATGGGGCTGTTGCGCCATTGATCATGATGATGATGATGATGATGATTATTTAATATACACTCAAGAGCCAAAACATTATGACCACCCCTACATTTTTGCAATGAACTCGCCTGGATGACGTGGAAGGCACGTGATCAGGTGGAATCCATACCTGGTATTAAGTGGTGGTATTAATCATGCCAAGGTGAAGCTGTGTTGCGCGCCAAAGGTGGGCCAACTCGTTTTTGACAGGTGGTCATAATGTTTTGGCTCTTGAATGTATATATATATATATATTTTCACAAAAGATTAAAACAAAGAATTTGGTTATCTACATTTTTTTACATTACACTCGTAGACAGCAACATCTAGACCAAGTCCAAGAATCCATGGTCTCATGGAAGGAAAGAAAGGAAGGGGGGGGCAGCTTCTGTTGTAATGGAGCACCCGCAAGTAGAAGTCTGATTTGGCTCCGTGACGCTGAAGAAGGACGGCAGTGCCTTCTGGGAGGACTTTTAGGGAGAAATACCCCGCATTTGTTCATCGTATGGGAGAAAACCCGGAAAACTCCCGCCAGGTAGTCCAACTCACGAGGCAAGATGCTAAATGTCATCGAGTTTAAGCGTTTTTTGAAACAGCACCTACAACAAAGCGTATTGAACCTCTGCCCTAATCTCACCAGAGACGCAAGTTGCCACTGAACCACGAATCGGGCTCATTTTATTTAAAATCAAATAATTAAAAAGATTATTAATTACATTTTTTAAATGACACATAGCGTAAAAATTTTTAAAAATAATTAAAATTAAAAAGATTGAATTCAATATACACACATTATAAGTGCCACAGAGCCACGAGTCGGGCTTTCTAATTTAATTTAATAAAAAAGAAAACCTTTAAATTGAAGAATATTTTTTACAAACTAAGATAACGATTGTCAAGTCCTAATTTAGATGCAGGAATACATAATTTTTTATTTTTCTGAGATATTATTGTCAAAAACATCCATTTTAAATTTTAATAATTTATTTATATATTTATTTAAAGAAAACAACAACAAAACAAGTAATATAAAAATAAAAAAAAAAAATTTAAGCCAATTCCTACTTTTTTTCCACTTTGTTGCAGAAAGTCCTTTATAAATAATTTTCATCCATTTTTTTTTAAGTTTATCTGTGGTATATGCAACTTAAATCTAAAAAACTAAAATTAATTAATTAAATTTAATTACTGAATTAATACTTGAAAAAACTGTATTAACATCCAGTGTCATCCACTACAAGTTCAAAAAAAAAAATGTATTTGAACTTGAGTGGATGAATAAAAAGTATTTTATTAACGATTGAAAATTTGAACAAGATATATATATATAGGGAGAGTGTGAGCTAATAGAAGGAATTGGAAAAAAAAAAAAAAAAAGACTTATGTTAAATACTTTTTTTGTGCAGTCGATGTTGTAGCTATCATGTGTAACTATTTCTATGCGCATTCGTTATTTACAGTTCGTTTCCCAAGTACGTAGTTCTTTAATAACTGAGCTTTTTGTCTTTCCAGTTTGGGAGAATTACACTAAACCTTCTAATTACTTGATGACAAATAAGTAATTTTTTTCTTCATGAAATAAGAATTCTAAAAAGAGGTCTTTTCTAATACAAAGGGTGTCGAATCATCTGGTCGGCCTTCACAAAACCGTAATCGTCTGAGCTCACTTTGCAACAAAAAAACATGGCCGATGAATCAGACGAAATTGTTTACTATCAGTCAAAACCGCGAATGCTAATGTTCTGTAGACAAGACAGAAAACAAGCAAAACACTTCCTGGTTATGAACCAAGGTCAATGCGAGCATTTTTATGACTTGGGTGGATTTGAGCTGCTCCTAATTGTTCTGATTTCCATGTTTAATCATAGAAGCAAGCACTGATTACAGCAGAACTAAATGAGTCACCACCGAAGATTAAAAACACTTAGTTAAGATTTTTTTGTTTTAAAAATAAATAAATTTATCAAATTTGTTTTTAAATAATGGCAACAAATGAAATGTCATTGAATTAGAGAATTTTTTTTTTTTTTTCATTAGAAAAACTAACAACTGTTCATGCTTATAAATACATACATATGTTGTAATTATAAATAAAAATATATACAAAAAATAAAAATATACTGAAAAAAAAAAAAAAAAGATAAAAGTTACAATAATAATAATAACAACAACAATTTAACATTTAGCAAAATCAGTAAATATTTTTGTGTTGCATCAAGTAAACAATCTTTTAAGCATGTATTTCAAATATAAGTGACCTGATGGCCGAATTGATTTGGTTTTGTGTGTCACTCTACGGTCATTTTGCGCATACATTAGGCTAATTAGACCGGGTCTTACAGTTAAACGTGGATTCTGAATCACTCACAAACATCCATGCTACAGGCAGGGTTCGAACCTGTAACCTGTGGTATCAAAGGTCAGAGCGTTAGCCAATTGAGCCTAATGGCAGAGTTGACTAGTGATCTGGCGCTTGGTGCTACAGATTTCGGGTTCGAGTCCCAGCGGTCCATGGACGAACGGTTTGTAAGACTGTAGAGAGTAGGACTAACAACCCTACCTGTTAAAAAGTAAAAATCTGGTGTCTAGGAATATGCCTGCAGGCAGACGGTCTTGACCCATCACGGGCTGTAGTGCCGGGGAGTAGGGGTCTGATGGGCGAGTGGCTAGCGCTCTGGCGCTCGGTACCACAGGTTTCGGGTTCGAGTTCCGGCGGTGCCCTGGATGTTTGTAGTGGTTCGGAATCCACTTTAAACCGTAGGTCCCGGCCTAATATGATCGTAGAGTGTCGAAGAGCCCAATCTAAGTGTCACAGAGCCCAATATATGTAAATCGTTTCTTTAAATCGATCAGTTTGAAATTTAAAAAAAATGAGTCAATGTTGCTTTGAGTTATATATATAGTTAAAATATAAAACTATCTTTACAAAGAAAACAACTTTGAAATTATAATTATAAATTAATTTTAAAGGTTTCACAAAAATTTTTAAAAATTTGTATGACAACTTCCGTTTTGTATAAACAAATTTTCTGTATCTTGTTCATTTTGTACACAGTAACATATGCTGATGCAATACTATAAATATAATTAAATATTTCAAAAAATATTTTTTTTTGTAGAAGGATTTAAAATAAAACTAAAACTGATTTAATTATACCATTGATGTTACAATCGAATTTTATTCAATTATTATCAATTAATATAATCAATAATGTATATTATCAATATCCATCAATATCGAGGCGATAATAAGGACTTAACGATCAGTGCAAATCCTAATGGAAGGTCAGTGAACCAATGAACTAGGATTTCGAGTCACTGATTTTTCTTACAACGTGTTAAGTAAGAACAGCTGTGTTACCTCTCCACTCTAAATGTTATGAAATAACCCTTTCAGCCAGAAGACTGAAAAATAAATGCCCTGTTAATTAACCGATATGCTTATTTTTTATGACAGTGGTCGGCATTTATTGAAGTCAGAGATCCACATATTTTGCTTTGTCGGAGAAGAATGAAGAGACGGGAGAAAAAAAAAAATGAAACACATTTTTAAAACTTGGAATATAATCGTAAGTATCCAATTCAATGAAAAAAAAAAAAAAAGTTACGTTTTGAATAGATATGCAGTTGAAAAATGTTCTATCTAGAATCGTGTTATATGATTCCAATAGATGCTATCACACCAGCTGCATCAACTTTAAAATATCTGGTATATCATAATGATACTGACTGAATAGTATTCTTAGAAGGTATGTATATCAAGCTGGAATTCGAAATATATGTATATTTAGAATGGATGGAAATAGTTTTTCCAGAAACATTCACATTATAATTACATAAATCTATCCACACATTATTAATACATAATTATTTAGAATAATTCTTGAAGTTTTATATAGAAGAGTGTCCAAATCTTTTTTCCCCTCCCGTAGCCCTAGATAAATTTTTAATTTGTGAATATCCCCCCGTCTTTTGTTGCATAAATCTTCTTACTCATCTAAATTGTTGTTTATTTATTAAATAATAATGTTCTTAGGTTAGCTAGTAAATTAATCAAATGATTAAAGTTGATGGCATTTATAGGTTTCTATTTTTTATTTTATATTTTACAACTTATTTCAGTTTTTTAAAAATAGTATCTTAAACATCAAAATCAATACATTATGGTAATTTTCAACCACGTAAAAGTGAAAAGACATTTATTTATCTACTTAGAAAGAAAAGAAAAGGAAAAAAAAAAAAATGCGATAAAAAGGTAAGGGGATCAGTTTTGATGAAAGAATTTTGTGGCATAGAAGACGACCATTTTTATTTTTTTATTTATTAATTTTTTTTTAATACAACGATTTTCAAATTGTCAGACACACCATGAAAAATTCGCCAACAAATTGGCGTAAAAACAAACCTAATTGGATAATTTCTTGATGAATATCGATCCAATTTCGAAATTTCTTATTTCTTTTCAGTTGATCTAAGCTTCAGAAGAATCTTAGCTAATTTTCATGAAATTTTGATATAAATTGTGGAAATGCATAAGTGAACATAGGAGTAGGTACAAACAGACTTTTAATATATATATATATATATATATATTAAGATATATTTTTCAGTTTGTCTAATATTACGTATTTGATAGGAGGTATTATTAATACTTAAAATATAATTTAACAACTAAGAACAGTAATAAAATATTTATGTAAATGCAAATAAAAAAAGTACAATAAAATTTAATATACAATTTGCCAATGTTTGTTGTCAATTATGTTTGCAATGTATTATGTTTGCCTACAAAACTTCAGCAGATCCCTGATCTCCATTATATGGTTTACAGGTGTTTTCCCCAGGGTTGCAAATCAATTAGAGTTGTATTGCAATTTTACAAAAATTTATTTTTTCCCTTTAATGTAAGACACATTTAGTATGGTGAAGGGAGAAAAGTAAGATCCACCATTGCAGTGTTTTTCCCAGGGTTACAAAACTATTGAAATTGTCGTTCAGTATAATTTTTTTTTCTCGATATGGTTAGAAATATTCAGTATGGTTGCAGAGCAGTTAACCCCTGAAAATTTTACCGTAAGGCAATGTCTAACCCTCATCGTTTATCTGTGGGCTGTTCATGTCATACATCAGTGGTGTACAAAAGCCCACTGAAGTTTAGAAACAACAACAAAATATACAGCAAAAATAAATGTCATTGCTGACGAAAATTTAGTAATACTGTATTAGCACTAAGTTAATTATCAATAACCTCAGCTTTAAAAAAATATTTTGTCTTTCATCTACAAGAAAATATCATGGCCAAATATATTCAGAACAGTTTTATATTATTTATTTATATTCTGACAAATCGATTAGACTTGTAACCTAGGTTTTACAAAAATATTTTTTTTTCCATATTGTGAAACGCATTCATTTTAAATTATCTTTTTATATATAACTTTATATTCGTAAATTCTTAGCTATATAATTCTTAATATATATAATAATATTTTTCGAAGAATATACTTTTAAAAAAAATTGCATACTTAGCCATTTCCTGTATAATTAGTTAGTTTGAAACTTCAGAGTTTCAGCTTTTTGCAGGTGCAGAAATGTAAAAGATTTTCCTTGTAAAAGCCACTGATTTTGTCCGCACCTGTTATTAAATTAACAATGCCGACCTTCAAAATTTTGAGCCGCAATATTAAAATGTTCACAAATATTGCAAACGCAGAACAACATCAAAAACAGACGAGACAAAAAAAAAAAAAAAAAAAAAGATTTAATAAGATGTGATGATGATAAGTTTAAAAAAAATTATAGAGTGCGCAACATATTTTTGAAATAAGCATCATGAAAATAAATTATCGATCTAAAATTAAATAAAATGCTACAGTTCTGATTTTAAAGCAGATTTTTTTTCAAGGTATAATTACACGAAAAAAATAAATTATAGCATTGATTGGGACACGGGGAAGTATTTTGTGTTGAGTATGAATTATTAAAATGAGCCAAATTTATTTGTGAGAAGAATATTTATTATTTCGAAGAATATCTGTTTAAAAAATGGATTTGTATTTTAATGATTACTGGTAATGATGAATCATCAATGACAAATTATTATTGGAGCAGAGATGTTCATTTTATTACACAATATCAGGTCTATTTTGAGTTGGGATATAAAAAATATTATTGTTACTTTAAAGAAAAATAATAAGCACTAATGCTTAATACCTGAAAAAGAATATTTATAAATTCTATTATATTCAAAATATTTTATTAGTTTTCATGAAAATATTATATGTAGAATACTTTAATTCATCTAATATTTAGTCTGATGAATCATCAGAAATCACACGCACAAATAACTCAAGGTAAAGGAAAAGTAAATTTTCATTGTCAATATCAAGGTTATTTTGAGTTGCGGTATATAAAAATAAATATTACTGTTGTATTAAGGAAAAATAATAAACACCAATGCATAATACCTAAAAAAAAGAATATTTATAAATTCTATTATATTCAAAAGATTTTATCAGTTTTCATTAAAATATTATCTGTAGAACACTTTAACTCATCTAATATTCAGTCTGATGTATCATCAGAAATCACACGCACAAATAACTCAAAAGAGAAAAGAAATAAAGTAAATTTTCATTGTCAATATCAGGGCTATTTTGATTTTGAGTTGCGGTATATAAAAAATGCAAATATTACTGTTGTATTAAAAAATATTTTATTAGAAAATAATATACACCAATGCATAATACCTAAAAAAGAATATTTATAAATTCTATTATATATCAAAATTTTCATTTTATTAGTTTTCATGAAAATATTATATGTAGAATACTTTAACTCATATAATATTCAGTCTGATGAATCATCAGAAATCATGTGCAAAAATAACTCAAGGAAAACTCAGTAAATTTTCATTGTCAATATGAAGGTTATTTTGAGTTGCGGTATATAAAATAAATATTACTGTTGTATTAAGGAAAAATAATAAACACCAATGCATAATACCTAAAAAATATTTTTCATAAATTCTATTATATTCAAAAGATTTTATCAGTTTTCATTAAAAAAGATATTATCTGTAGAACACTTTAACTCATCTAATATTCAGTCTGATGAATCATCAGGAATCACGTGCACAAATAACCCGATGAAAAGAGAAAATAAATAAAGCAAATTTTCATTGTCAATATCAGGGCTATTTTGAGTTATGATAAGAAAAAAATTGTTGCATTAAAGAAAAAAATAATAAACACTAATGCATAATACTCAAAAAAAATAATAAATTCTATTATATTCAAAATATTTTATTAGTTTTCATTAAAATATTATTTGTAGAACACTTATTTTAACTCATCTAATATTCAGTCTGATGAATCATCAGAAATCATGTGCACAAATAACTCAAGGAAAAGAGAAAAGTGAAGCATTTTCATTGTCAATATCAAGGTTATTTTGAGTTGAGGTATATAAAAATAAATATTACTGTTGTATTAAGGAAAAATAATACACACCAATGCATAATACCTAAAAAAAAATAAATGAATATTTATAAATTCTATTATATTCAAAAGATTTTATCCTAAAAAAAATTTTCATTAAAATATTATCTGTAGAACATTATACTTTAACTCATCTAATATTCAGTCTGATGAATCATCAGGAATCACGTGCACAAATAACCGATGAAAAGAGAAAATAAATGAAGCAAATTTTCATTGTCAATATCAGGGCTATTTTGAGTTGTGAGAAAAAAAAATATTGTTGCATTAAGGAAAAAATAATAAACACCAATGCATAATACTCAAAAAAAAAACTTATAAATTCTATTGTATTCAAAATATTTTATTAGTTTTCATAAAAAAACAATATATCCGTAACGTATTTTAACTCTCTAATATGAGTCTGATGAATCATCAGAAATCACGTGCACAAACAACCCGATGAAAGGGTAAAATAAATGAAGCAAATTTTCATTGTCAATATCAGGGCTATTTTCAGTTATGAGAAGAAAAAAATTGTTGCATTAAAGAAAAATAATAAACACTAATACATAATACCTAAAAAAAAAATAATAAATTCTATTATATTCAAAAGATTTTATTAGTTTTCATGAAACATTATACGTATAGTATTTTAACTCATCTAATACCCAGTCTGATGAATCATCAGAAATCATGTGCACAAATAACCCGATGAAAAAAGAAATAAATGAAGCATATTTTCATTGTCAATATCAGGGCTATTTTGGGTTGTGATATACCAAAAATATTCTTGCATTAAGGAAAATAATAAACACCAGTGCATAATACCTAAAAAAGAATATTTATAAATTCTATTAGATTTAAAAGATTTTATTACTTTTCATAAAAATAACATTATGCAGAATACTTTAATTCATCTAATATTCATTCTACTTTTATTAATTAATTAATTAATTAATTATTATTATAATTGTAAAATATTTGCGTACGACTACTACGATTACACATATGGTTGTGTTAAATTCAATAATGAACAACAGAAAAATTTAATCCTAAAATAGTTTTCAAAAATATTGTTAAATTTTTTTTATAAACTTTGACAACTAAATTTGAATTATTGAAAATAATTAAATAAAAATAAAAATAATAAATAATTAAGGATTTTTCTAGTCTACCGTTTTAAAAATATTTAAAAGAATAACTTATTAAAAGGCGTAAAAAAGTTATAAATATAATCACATATGATTAGCTTATATTCATATGTTTTGGCATTACCGGCATTTTCTAATTTTTTTTTTTTTAATATATGAATTGAATTTTATAATTGAGTAAAGTTTTTGAAAAATAAAAAGTTTTTGGGAAAATACAAAGGGTTTTTAATATGAAAAGTGAAACATTCATTTACAGCTCCTTTTAGAAATTATCCTGCCATAACTATTGAAGTTGAATTAAGTTTTTAGCGCCATCTAGTGTAAATTTGCAGTACTTAAAATTTTTCATAAATTTATTAAACTGAACCCAATTCTGTTACTCAAAAGTAGTCATAAAATGGGCCTTTTTTTTTTTACTTGTAAAATAGTATTAATACATAATTAAATATTGATTAATTAAATATACATAATGATAATTATATTTTTAAAAAAATTTTAAGGATTGTCTAATCTAATATATTTAGAAAAACCTTTACTATAAAATATTCAAAACATCTGGTATCAATTATGCTCAGCTTATAATTATGGGAATGTAATTATTATACTTTAAAATTAAACTATGATATTAATCAGATATAAAACACTTTATTAAGATATTTAGATAGATTATTACAGTAAAGCAATGACTTTTACAATAATTGGTAGACTTTGTAGACTATCGCACTTTGGTTCTTTAAAAGAAAAGTATTTAATCAGTATTAAATTCATTAAATTTCTTTTTGTATTTACAGGACATAATTAATACTGATTAAGTTATGCAATCTTCATTTTCCAGGAATTTATATTTTTTGTTTATTATAAAATAATTTTGTTATTAGTATATTTTTTAATTTGATGTTTACATCATTTATAAAATATACACTGCAAAAATATTTTGCACAAAATTATGGTTATAAAATAATTAAATTATGAGAAGTTATTATCAGTAAAGAATAAAGTAAACACATTATAACATGTATTTTCATGTATTTAATGTATTAAAAAATTTAAAATATTGTTGAAATATGTTACATCTGATTTATTTTATCTTATTTATTTGTGACTTTCTATAAATTTTGTTTAGTATTCAAAGGGGTATATATATATTTCATGCATTCCTCTGGGTGACAATGCTCCTCCAATTCTTAACCTGTAATACAGCAAAATCCTTTTTCAACTGCGTCTACACATTGCAAACTTGGTTCGTCCTCTTCCCCTTTGTCCCTGTGGCTTTGCCAAAACGAGCCTTTTTATAGGGTTTAAATAATTCATTTTAAATTTATAAGCAGTCCAGTTTAATCTATTGATATTAATAAATTTTATAATATTTGGGCCATTATAGTATTTATAAATTTCTGCGTTGTACCGTCTTCTCCAACAATCATTTTCTCTAACACCTCCAAGAATTGCCCTTAGCATATTCCGCTCAAATATACCCAATTGGGCCTCATCAGAAATCTTGCGAAAGTCCAAACATATATATATATATAATTAGTCTCACATTGACTCCCATCAGGTTGTCTTGAGGGAGTTTTAACGGGCCTTTACCAAACGAGACGCAAATGCTGGCAATTACTCTTAGAAGTCCACAGGGAGGCAATGTCCCCTCTAATTGTCCCACAGTGGATTGTTCGGGACATATATTAAGCTCTATCGATCTTTAAAAAAATACAATATTTGATACCGTTTCAGCTTATAAAATAATCTTTTGGTTTTCTAATACAACAAGCAAATACGGGACAGTTACCCCTAATAATCCTCTCGGAACACACTATCCTTTCCTCAATACTCGTCGTTGGCATGTTAGTGGTCTACAAGAGGTCCACCGACGTACCACCCTTACCTTTTGTAACTGGTACGGGGGTACACTATGTAGGGGGTGAAGTGTGGAGAGAGAAAAAAGAAAATGATGCACGAAAAGAAAAATATTCCATTAAATAAAATGAGTTCAATTTGCCTGTACTTAAGTATTTTTGAAATGGATATTTTAAATACTCAATCCATTTGATATCACCATCTACGACCTTTTTTTGGCAAAGATTGAAGAACAGAAGGAAAGTTCAAAAGGTCTACGCCACGATAACGACCAAAAGAAATCCACATCTGATTGGTTATTTAGAATTCATTTTTGCCAAATCAATATAGTACCTTCAAGTAAATGGCAGGTCATCTTTAGATAGTGTGATGTACTTGTAGAAAAATAACCCAAAACTGTTAAAAGAGCTTTTACGTATACCAGGCTGCATTAACTTCGCAGATAAGGCACCTCTCTCCATTAATTTATCAGAAAATGCTTTTAAGGTACAGTTAATATTTCGATAACTTTCCTCTTTTTTTTTTTTAATAGGGACAGCTCGCGTCATTTTATTAAAAGTCTCGAGATTCAAGGCCGGTTTTTAATTTAAAATCCAGTTTCGCCATTTCTTTGCTTTATTTTATTTGGTTGCAAAAAAGGAAGATTTCTTTTTTAAGGTTTTAAGGATAAAATGGAAATTTTAGAGTAAAAACCACAGCTGCTTATGTGCATCTATTGCACCAGTTGACGCCTTTTACGCAAAATTTATTTTCATTTTAAAAACAGATTGAAATGAGATAAAAATAAACTGAGATTTTCAAAAATATTTTCACTATCCCAAATTATTTTCTCTCCCTTCCCCCAAAAGTAAATTGTTATTTACAAAAATTGGGTTTTAATTTGTGATAAAAAAATTAAACAAAATCTACCCATTTCTACCCCCAAAAAAAAATTTTCCTTAAGAAATAAAAAAGATATACAGTAATATCAAATTTAAAAAGATATACAGTAATATCAAATTTAAAAAAGAAATATGGATCTATAATGATACGTATTAGCCTTAGGTGCATATTTTTTTCATTAAATTAAGTATATTAATTTTAAAACGTACATTAAAATTAGTACATTAAATTATGTTAATTTTCTTAATTATAATAATTTTAAAAAAAAAGTACATTGTAAGTAGTACATTAAATTAAGTATATTAATTTTAAAAAGTACAGTAAACTATATTAATTTTATTAATTATATTAATTTTAAAAAGTACATTGAAATTAGTATATCGAATTAAGCTAAATTTCTTAGCTTTCAGATTGCTATATCAAAATACTACAAAAAAAAATGCACAATTAAATATATTTTTTTTTTTTTTTTTCTAATGCAGCTGGCAAACACTTAGACAATAGTCTTGGATGTCTTAAGGCAAGAGCTGCACCAACGTTACTCACTTAGCACTACCCAGGAGGTACGTGTAGCTTGAAGATAAGCTGCGGAGTAACACTACCTCCGCAATGCTCTACGATCCTGCTAGGCCGGGACCTACGGATTAAAGTGGATTCCGAACCACTACAAACATCCATGGCACCGTCGGGACTCGAACCCGAAACCGTGGTACCGAGCGTCAGAGCGTTAGCCACTCGGCCATTCAGGCCCGCGTAATTAAATATATGATACATAAAATAAAATTTGAAGGTAATAATTTTTTTTTTGTATTTTTAAAGCGATTTTTTAAAACTGAAATACAATAATAATCTTAAATTATAATTAAAGTACGAGGTGTGCTTTTTAAGTATATATATTTCATTTTGATATAAGGGGGAAAAAAAGTGTAATTTTACTAACAAGTTTATATTTAAATGGAAATTTGGACACATTCTTATAGTGTAAGCATTCAGTCGCAATTTCATAGAGAACAATTCTTGAAACTTGAGAAAATCATCAAATAATGTCGAACTTATCTGTTCTTTTTCATCAACTTTTTGCACCAGGGCATCAAATATAATTAAATGCTCCAACACCATTTTTTTTACCATTTCATCGCTCATAGTGTTTTTCTCCATGCACTTCACTGTACCTGCCAATTAATTTTAGCTACTTTTAGGTTTTTATTTTCCTTTAAGAAACAAATAGCAACGTATAACGGAAGTAGTCGAGTAGTTTCTGCATACCATATTTTGGACGTCCGTTGAAGCGCGCATGCTCATTTTACAGTAGTGCGCAATTTCTATGAGCACATTAAAAAACTAACGGACGTCCAAAATACGGCTGCATTCAGTTTCAGTTCGTAGAAATAAAGTTATTTGTAAATTCATGGAAAATGGGCTTTCACAGACTTTTAGATGATGTATTTTATTAGTTTGTAGAAATGATGAATCTAGTCACATTGATTAATATTTGCAGCAGAACAAAAATATATTCTAAATTTTGCATCTTTTGACTTTCTTTTACATGACTTGCCTTTCTTTTCGAGCCTTAAGCTGGCACGAAGAACAAGGCTTGATGACTTCGCCTTAAGCTGGCCTAGTATTATGTATTTTTCTCAGGATAATTCCTAATGTATGAAATTTAAAAAAAAAAGTATAATCATTTAGATTATTAAATAGTACTTAAGATTGTTTTGAACAACAACAACGCGTTGAAGTCCTAAGCAATGCAGTGTGAAGAACTATTTCAATCATTAATGTTTATTTACTTCAGTCAGAAAAGAAATTCTCTAGTGAAAAAAAACAAGGTTGTTTTGAACAACAGCCCATTGTAACCTAAGCAATGCAGTGTGAAGAAACTATTTCACTTGTTAATGTTTAGTTATTTCAATCAAAGGTGAAATCCTCTAGTTAAACAAGTAATATAAAAAAAAACATTTTAAGTCAATTCCTACTTTTTTTCACTATATTGCAGAAAATCCTTTATAAATAATTTCGTTCATTTTTTTTTTTAAGTTCTAAAAATGTTTTTGAGTTTTAAAAAATTCTCTCTCTCACATGCACACTTTCCATCTCTCTCCCTAATTTACTCACATGTTTCATTTTCCATTTTGTTCCCTCCTTGACTCAGACTAGAACCCAGAATGAAAAAAGAATCTGAAAAATAAATTTTTTTTTTCCGGCGATCTACACGTTCACTGACGGTATTTATTCCTACATTTATATCCTGCTAAATATCTTATTTAAGAGAAATTTTTTTTCTGCTATATAAAACTGAAATTAATTAATTAAATTTAATTACTGAATTAATATTTGAAAAACCGTATTAACGTCAAGTATCATCCACTACAAGTTCAAAAAAATTGATTTGAACTTGAGTGGATGAATAAAAAGTATTTTCTAAACGATTGAAAATTTGAACAAGATATATAAATATATACAGGGAGAGTGTGAACTAATAATAGAAATTGAAAAAACAAGGTTGTTTTGAACAACAATGCATTGAAGTCCTAACCAATGCAGTGTGAAGAAATTATTTCAATCGTTAATGTTTATTTATTTCAATCAGAGAAGAAATCCTCTAGTTAAAAAAACATCAATTAAATTCACTAATTATTCAAAATAATTGTAACAACTAATAACAACAATATTATTAGTTACTTCTTGAAAAGCATTAAAATCCCATTTCTATTACCAACAATACATATAAATTGACAAATCAGTTAACATTGTTGCATATTGGTTATATTTAACTAATATATTGTAACATTATAAAAACTAAGAAATTGAGTGTAATTCATTGTCATTTATGGAATATGAAAACGAAACTTTCTTTTAAAAGGAAATATATTTTTAAAAAACTGAAATAAATATGTACCCAAAATGTTAGAAAAAAGCCTCACGTATACGATGAATCGAAGTGAAGCAACAGTTGAACTTCCTCTTCCGGGTAAGTGGCAAACCCGGAACTTTAGTTTAGGGTTTCAGTTTGCATTCGCATTTCTGTTGTCGATGTTGAAGAGGTGCTGAAGTATGTGATATACGTTCTGTTCTTTATTAAATATTGCTTATTTGGAAATGAATTTTATAGTGATTTTTTTAAAAATCAAACAGTTTCTAAGCATCGGTTAGATGCGCAAGAGTCCATTTCTTTAGATTCTACAGAGAACATATTTTCTGGCCGCCCAGTGTGGTGCCATAATTAGTATTTGATTGAAAGCAACACGGATACCAAAATGAAATTAACGTCAAAACGCCAAGGGCTACTGTCAGCTTTTACATTGTGTTTGTATAAAATAAAAGGATTTTTTTTTTATTTTCGGTTTTAGAAACACAGTTCAAGGATAAATTTGAAAGGCTGTCTAGGTGAGGTAGAAAACGTTATTTTAGAATCTGCTGATTTTTCTGACGATAATTTATTGATAGTAGAGTGATATAGAGATAAATATTATGAATTGACTGGTCTGTATAATTAAAAAAATATGAAATTGAAAAGCAAGATTAGCGATTCGTCTTCTGTTAAGGGCAGAACAAGATTTAGATATAGCAGGAGTAGACAATTTAAGATGCCAAAGACTGAGCTGAAGAAATTTATGGAGAAGATAACGAATTTCTTTCACTTTGGCACTTGAAAAATAATTCACAACGAGGAAAGTCAATCCGCTAAGATAAGTTTCAGTACTTATTACAAAATCGAAAGCGGCGAAAGTCGTAGATAGTTTTCTGACTACTGTGGCAAATTATCCTAAAGCAGTTAGTTGAGCAACTGCAATGTATGTCACATTTCTAAAACGTTCGTTGTATAGAAGATAATAATAAATTTTAAATAATTTAGTAAGAATTAAGAGAGAATTTGAAGAAGAAACCTAAAGGAATTCGAATAGAAATTGAGAAGGAATTCTAGTTGATGGGAATACACTTCAACAGAGAGAGTTTGCGCTGGGAATGCAAGAAAGATTGACTCGTAGTTCAACTGAGTTATGTTGAGAAAATAACGAGAGAGAGCTGTAGTTTGGTTGAGAACATAACGAAGATTGCAGCATAGGTCAATTGGCATTATTTGATCGAGAGGAGTTTGTGCTGAGAGCATGACGCGTGGGTCAATTGACAATTTTTGACAGAGAGAGAGGTATAAAGTTGTGTGCTGAGAACTGACAAAAATTAATTGAATTAGGTAATTGAAAAGGTAAAATCCTGCAACTTGACTCTTAGGTCAGTTGACATGAATTAGCATCGAGACTTAATTTAATTGTGTCAGTAGCTATTGTAAATAAAAGTGTTTAAACAATCTACAAAAGCAGTCAATTGTGAAATAAGTGTGCAACCAGGAGAAGCTCGTAACAAGCAACTACGTGAAATGTTGTGCAGAGAAGATTTGCTTTTGCAAATTGATGTAAGAGATCCCTTGAGTATGGTAATGAAAATCTCAACTGCCAGACGCTCACAAACGGATCTACCTACATCTTTAGGAAGGACTCAAGAGAAATATGGTGATTTTTAACTCCACTTTTGAAATCCTGTCTTCCCGAGAGTAACAGTTGGGCTGACATGTTCATAGGCTGACACATAGATGGCGCTACTAGTATTAAATCCATAGGATTTTTAGTTAGAACCTAACCTTCAAAAGACACGTGTATAAATTTGACAGCTGTTGCACTATTAGTATGTGAGTTATAGCATTTTTAGTGAAGCAACTTTTGTTAGTTTGAAAAAATGGATAAAAGGAATTTCGTGTGTTTAATAAAGCATTGCTTTTGGCGAAAAATATACTATTGAAGCCAAGGCTTGGCTTGATAAACCTTATTCGGACTTTGTACCAGGAAAATCAACCGTAGAGAAGTGGTTTGCTAAATTTAAACGAGGCGAAATGAGCACCGAGGACGATGCACGTCCCAAAAGAGGCTGTTACCGTCGAAAATATAAAAAAGGTCCACAAAATAATTTCTGATAACCGCAAAGTGAAGTTGATTGAGATAGCTGAGACCCTAAAGATATCAAAGGAACGTGTTGGACATATCGTGAATGAATATTTCGATATGCGAAAGATCTGTTCAAAGTGGGTGCCGCGCAGAGCTCACAATCGACCCAAAACAACAACGAATTGATGATTCTAAGCAGTGTTTGGAGCTGTTCAATCGTAATAAACCCGAATTTTGCGTCGATATGTGACAATGGATGAAACATGGCTCCATCATTTCACACCGGAGTCCAATCGACAGTCAGCCGAATGGACTGCACGTGATGAACACTAAAAATGCTATAACTCACATACTATTGATGCAACAGCTGTCAAATTTATACACGTGTCTTTTGAAGGTTAGCGCTAACTAAAAATCATAAGGATTTAATACTAGTAGCGCCATCTATGTGTTAGCCTATGAACTTTTCAGTCCCCTGTTATTCTTATTGGCTGGGAAAGAAGCAGAAATAGTGCTGATCCCTTTGGAAACAGAAGATCTCTCACTGAAAAGTTTAACGAGCTCTCTAGAAGAAGAAGCCACAAAAAAAGAAGAAATGGCGTCTCTTACTCATTACTGCCTTTGGCGCCAACTCGAACCTCAAGAAAAAAAAAAAAAGGAACTTTTACAGAAAAGTCGACTGGAATACTTTCCACGGCTGCACTGGATAAGCGTGACGAACCAGCGAAACTCAGATAAACAAAATTTTAATTGTTTACCTTGTGATGAGACTAATCTTAGGACAGGAATGTTTTACGGCTTAGAAGTCTTGGAAAAAAAAAAAAAAAGATGGTGATTAGAAAGGGTATCTGTTTTTGTTTGTTTTCAAGAAGGTCATTTATCTAGAAACTGCGCATAAAAAATGAATGAATTCAATGTAATTTAAAAACAAGAAAAAAAACATATATATCGCCCTAATGGCCAAGTGGCTAATTTGGCCGTTGGTACCACAGGCTTCAGGGTCGAATTCCGACGGTGGCATGGATGTTTGTGAGTGGTTCGGAATACACATTAAACTGTAGGTGCCGGTCTAATAATCCCAAAGGGTTCAAAAAATGACCGTAGAGGGACAAACTAAACATTATATTCTTATGCGTTCTGAAAAGGAGTTAAATGTAAAGGAAATCATAAATGAAATTATTAAAACCAAGACTTTATCGAATCATTGCAAATATTTCATTAATGACTTTCGCTCAAAGAACACGAAATCAGAAACTGTAAAAGAACAGTTAGGGCTGTTGGATACAGGTCACCTGTTTGAGCAATAAAGACCTTAAATTATAATTAATAATTCTAAATGCAAATAAAGACTCGCTCATGGTATCCCTGGGGGTAACGAATACAAACCCTGTTCTCATAATATATAAGAAGTTAATATTTGTAAATTACAGAACGCCTTTTTCATGGATATATCATTGGTATTAGAAAACAAAATTTTTGAATTAGTTTCTACAGTAACTGATGTTGTGATAAAAAACAAATTAAAGGGGAAAAAAATGGCCAAATCACAAAATAGGGACCGTTCGGATTTGGTGACTTTTTTTTTGGCCGCCAATTAAGCGAAAATCGCCAAATGTGGCAACTAAGGAAACTCCTATTGCATGATTGGCCAAGATTAATTAGTTTGGTTTGGTTTGTCGCTCTACGGTCATCTTGTGCACACTTTAGGCTAAACAGACCTGGACCTACAGTTTAAAGTGGATTCCGAACCACTCACAAACATCCATGCCACCGCCAGGATTCGAACCTGGAGCCTGTGGTACCGAAGACCAGAGCGCTAGCCAATTGGCCATCAGGCCGCGCCAAGATTAATTACTTGGTTTAATTCAATTGCAGGGGCCTGAATGGCCGAGTGTCTAGCGCTCTGGCGCTCGGTGCCACAGGTTTCGGGTTCGAGTCCCGGCGGTGCCATGGATGTTTGTAGTGGTTAGAATCCACTTTTTGCCGTAGGTCCCGGTCTTCTCTATGACTGTAAGAGCGTCACGGAGCAGAAGTCAGACTTCTACCTACGGGTGCTCCACCAGAACAGAATCTGCACCCATCTTCCCTCCTTCCATGAGGGACACGATAACAACAACAACAATTCAATTGCTGAAATATTCTATAAGGATTAGAAACTGCTAATATTAATAACGGTCCATTTTAATCGTTACCAGTTCATGCGGTTACGGTTGTTTTCTTTCCATGACTTTTTTTCCATTTTATGCTGGCCAACGTCCTTCGATTAGTGATGTCTGATATTGCAGGACTTTATTTCGGGAACAGAGATTCCGGGCATTTCTTAAAATTGAATGAAGGGTGCTACAGCAGGGATTTGGAATGTCAAGGCAAGTTGAAAACTATTGAATGGTGTATGATTGAAGGTGGGGCCTGAATGGCCGAGTGGCTAGCGCTCTGGCGCTCGGTACCACAGGTTTCGGGTTCGAGTCCCGGCGGTGCCATGGATGTTTGTAGTGGTTCGGAATCCATTTTAAGCCGTAGGTCCCGGTCTTCTATGACTGTAAGAGCGTAACGGAGCAGAAGTCAGACTTCTACCTACGGGTGCTCCACCAGAACAGAATCTGCACCCATCTTCCCTCCTTCCATGAGGGACACGATAACAACAATAACAATTCAATTGCTGAAATATTCTATAAGGATTAGAAACTGCTAATATTAATAACGGTCCATTTTAATCGTTAGCAGTTCATGCGGTTACGGTTGTTTTTCTTTCCATGACTTTTTTTCCATTTTTATGCTGGCCAACGTCCTTCGATTAGTGATGTCTGATATTGAAGGACTTTATTTCGGGAACAGAGATTCCGGACATTTCTTAAAATTGAAGAAGGGTGCTAAAGCAGGGATTTGGAATGTCAAGGCAAGTTGAAAACTATTGAATGGTGTATAAGTGAAGGTTTGAATACTAAGAATACTCTTATTTGTGGAAATGTTATGGCTCTAACTGTTATGAAAGATAAATCTGACGGATATTGGGAAGATGCAGTGTGAGATTTAATGGTATAAGACAAATTGTGAAGAGATTCATTAGTCAAAATTTGTGGCCCTTTCAATTAAAAATGAATTTGTACGATATTATGTAAATTACGCATGTCTGGATTCGAAGACTTTAAATTGCTTTTGTAGCTAATGAGATTGAATGTGCACTGAATACAGTGACTGATTGGAAGAGTTTTTGTAGAGAAATCTGTATCTGTCATTCAGAAAAAGAAAATTATTCTAGGTGGTATACAGCGTGATATGACAAAGCCGACCTAATACAACGTGATCTACGCAATTTTATCATATTCCAGCATACGGGGATTGGTACATTTTCCCTAAAATTTCCTTAAATTTTCAGTAAATTTGTTCATTTTTTCAAAAAATTTCATAAAAATTCAAATTCTGCTTCGCAAAATCGAACTATCGTGGTATGGTTGCAACTATCATTACTTAGAATCACGCCCGCCAATTGTTGAAAAGATTTTGACTCCAAATCCCAACGACCCTCTGCGATTTTACCAAAAATTTAACAGTATCCGATTTAAATCTTAAAAAATTTTGAAATTTATTTGCTCCTAGGAGCTGATGTTGTAATCTTTATTTTAACTGGTGAATGAAAGAAACTATTCAGTTGATTGATTGCAGATTTGATTATATTTAATTGGAAAAGAAAATGTGTCTCATGAATTAAGAAATTGTGAACAATCTGTGTTACATGAAAATAATTGTCTTAATATTAAATCCTGAGTTCTATCTTTGCATTCTGTAAATTTCAGTATTAATGAACTGTGGTAACTTAGTGGGATTCATTTGAAAATGATAGTAAGAAATTAACGTGCCGAAACAATGAGGCATTCTTTTTACAAAATGAAAATGTTTATATCGAGTAACAGAAATCTGATTTTGAGGAGACATAAAAAATGTAAAAACTAATTAAGGGATGTCTAAATGATTATATTACTATATTTAATGAATGGGAAAGGTGGGAAATTATTGAAACAACGAGGCGGTAAATGAATTCAGTCACTATTCACCTAACAGGTGGGATGAGAACGTTCATAGGCTGACGCATAGATGGCGCTAATAGTATTAAATATATGATTTTTAGTTAGCCCTAACCTACAAAAGACACGTGTATAAATTTGACAGATGTTGCACTATTAGTATTATTAGTATGTCAGTTATAGCATTTTTAGTGTTCATCACGTGCAGTCCACTCGGCTGACTGTCGATTGGATTTCGCTGTGAAATGATGGAGCCATGTTTCATCCATTGTCACATATCGACGCAAAAATTTGGGTTTATTATGATTGGAGAGCTTCAAACACTGCTTAGAATCATCAATTCGTTGTTGTTTTAGGTTGATTGTGAGCTCGTGCGGCACGCACTTTGAACAGAGCTTTCGCATATTCAAATATTCATTCATATGTCCAACACGTTCCTTTGACATCTTTAGGGTTTCAGCTATCTCAATCAACTTCACTTTACGGTTATCAGAAATTATTTTGTGGACTTTTTTTGATGTTTTCGTCAGTAACAGCCTCTTTGGGGCTTCCACTGCGTGCATCATCCTCGGTGCTCATTTCGCCCCGTTTAAATTTAGCAAACCACTTCTCTACGGTTGATTTTCTTGGTGCAAAGTCCGAATAATGTTTATCAAGCCAAGCTTTGGCTTCAATAGTATTTTTTTTTTTTTTTTTTGCCTAAAAGCAATGCTTTAATTAACACACGAAATTCCTTTTATCCATTTTTTTCAAACTAACAAAAGTTGCTTCACTAAAAATGCTATAACTCACATACTAACAGTGCAACAGCTGTCAAATTTATACACGTGTCTTTTGAAGGTTAGGGCTAACTAAAAATTATATGAATTTAATACTAGTAACACCATCTATGTGTCAGCCTACGAACCTTTTTAGCCCACCTGTTAGTCCCGAAATTAAAGAAAATAGCAAAACTCTAAAAATCATTCCATCTTACAAAAGAAGTTATTCAACCATTTTAAGTGATCGTTTGTTTAAAGAACCGAACCTGATTAAATCAATTTCCAATATAATGGAAGCTATGTACCCAATATAATGTCCTTATGTATCCCATAGGATTACCATCTGATATAATCTAAAAAGCCTTTCCTAGAATCACGTAAACCACAGCATAGAAATTTTCTTAAATCCTTTTTTCTTCTGTAATTGAAGAAATTGTCTAACATTGTAAAGTTCTTTTGGGGTTGTTGCTTTATGGCATTTCTGAATTATTCACCACAGAATTCCTGTATTCTTGATGTTGTAGTGAGATTTTGGCATTCTTTTTTATGTCGATTATTGTGTGATAAGAGTACTGAGTTTAGAGGAATTAGAGCAATATGTCCCTCGAACCCAAAATTTACTGAAAAAATACATGTTTTAATTTTTAAAAATTAAGAAAGTAACCTGTCAAATCTGCATATATCTGAATCTATTAGGAATACTTCTCTTTGGACATAATATGGAATCTAGAACGAGATACATTGAGATGCGAGTAGTCGGATTCAAGCAAAATCAAACGAAAAAACCGTTTTGTCTATGGTACAACACATATTCGATTTTGTATCCTGCAACCTTATTATCAAAGCTGTTGATTCCAGAGATATGGACAACAAATTAAGTCGGGACAGAAAAACCTTACCTGATGACATGCCAAAGTCATTTTCGGATTGGTTAATAAAGATGCCTATGTTAAATAATGTAGAAATTCATGATAATTGAAAATAAATTAGACACCTGAATCACATGTACTTGTTAATGTCTTGTAAAATCATATGGCGCTTGTGTTTTTATGCGAAGAGAGATTTATTTCTCTTGGCGTTAAAATTCGTCTTTTACAAGCCGAAGTCAAGAGTTTAAGAGTTAAAATCTGGAGTGTCACCATTTAAAGAACTGCCGATACAAAAATTAGAATTAATGTCCTGTTCTATTAGCACATTCAATTATATTGGCTCTTGATTTAACAGAAATAATAGTTACGTTTTGCTATGATCCCATGATTGTCCTCTGGAGGATTCATGAATGTGGGAGTGGTCAATTTTCTTTGAAACAGGGTAAAAAGAGATCCATCAATCGACCCCACCGTCAAATTGGAGACATGTACCTGGGGAAGAGAATGTTGCTGACTATATTTCTAGAGGATGTTCTCCCGGAAAAATTAATCAAATCTCAATGGTGGGAGGGTCCAACAGGACTCTTAAAGACTTCAGAGAACTAACGAAATATTTTCGAAAAGGAAGTAGAAGGGAAAAAGAAAGGTTTCTCTGAATATTATTAATTTTTTTTTTCTGAAGAGAACAACCCCTTTTCTCGTCCTCTTACATATTTCTCAGAAGACTCAAATGATTTAGTTCCCCTTACAGCTTTCATGTTCTTTCTTGAAAGCTCTAAAAGTAAAGTGATTGAACTTATTGATAATAATGAAACCTATATGCTATATTAAGACTTTTTTTCCACGCCTCACTCCTGTACCTAGGACTAAGTAGCCTCCTGCCAGTTAGGAAGGGAAGGGGAATATCGGTGGACATCGTGCACACTCGAACAGCCCACCGACGGATGAAGGAGAGGTGAGCAGTGTCATCCGGGAGAACTTTTAGGGGTATCTGCGCCTCATTTGATTGTCATATTGTAAAAAATACACGGAAAACTCCCACGAGGCAGCCAATTTATCGATGCCAAAATTCTTTACACGCACCCCACTATCACTGTCTACTAATCAATTTTTTTAAATCAATCAGTGACTGCAATGGGCACTAACAACGGTTTCGAACCAGATACCTCCTGTAAGCTATTTGAGCACATTACTATTGGGGTACGTGTATTGTCTGACGCGTTTTAACGTATAATTTAATATCATCCAACTCTACTTTGTTAAGTGAAAGTTTTCAAATGGAATATGTTTCTGGCAATAAGTAACGTAGAAATAATAGTAATAATTAACATTAAAGATTCTGAATCTAGGCTAGTACGTTAATAGCAAAAGGAAGATATATTTAATTCGAAGAAACAATCACTGAAACAGTTGGAAGAACACCAAAACCTGAATTTTTGATTTGCAATAAATTAAGAAAACTTCAAATTTAAACAAACAATATCAAATAATGTTCTCTCTTTTAACCTTTTACTAAAATTAAAAAAAATCAAATCTTTAACCTATTGACGCCCTTCACCACATATTAAGTTTTTATATTATAATTACTATCATTAATTATAAAAATAAAAATTTAAAAATAAATTACTCCCTACAAAATCTCTCAACAAGAAAAATGCAAATCTTATGGTTTGGCTACACTGATAATGGGATTTACGGTGTACGGTTACGAAGATGAAAATAGCATAAAAGTAGTATTTAGACCGTCAATGTTGTTGGATTATTTGAATAAATCGTTAATATTTGATAAAAATAATGTTATATATATTAATTATATTAAGTGTTAATAGTTAATGCCCGGAAAAAATAATGGATAATGTATACCAGAAATGCATGAAATCATTTCACTTATAAATTACTATTAATACTCAACGGCCACAAATGGGGACGCTTGATATTATGTATATTTTTATAGTGTCTCCCTTTTTCTAAATGTTGTGTTGTTGTTACTACTCACCCTGGTGCAGAAAAGCCTACACCAGGCCCAGAAGATCCCGTTGTAGGCGACTGGTCCATGGCTAAGGGTAATATGCAGCTTCACGTTTGAGGAACCACTAGGACTGTCTAAATATCAAGGCAACGCTATACGATATCATATTAGACTGGGACCAACTGTTTAAAGTGTATTCAGAAACACTACAAATATTCATTTCACCACCAGGAGTCGAATCCCAAACCTGTGTCACTGAGCACCAGAGACGCTAGTCACTCTGCCATTAGGCCCTTCCTATCAATATAAAAGGAATAAATCGTAATAAAACAAAAAACAATAAATAAGTCATTTTTCCTCATTAAAATCAATTAATTGCATTTTATAGAATAAAACAGAAAAAAATGAAGAGGCGAACCACTGAAAAAGCATCAGCGATCTATGCATTCCTCCTCCTCTTCCTCATCATCATCATTGGCGCAACAGCCCCTTGGTGGACAAGGCCGTCTACCTACTAGCAGATTTTGGGACAGATATTTTCCTTTTACGGGATACGGTTGTCAGACCTACGTCTATTGCTCTACAGTCATATTAGACCGAGACATACGGTTTAAAGTGGATCCAGAGCCACTACAAACATCCATGGTCCACTACAAACATCCAATTACAACACTCGGACCCGAAACCTGTGACGCCGAGGGCCAGAGTGCTAGTCCCTCGGCCATCAGGCCTCTCTTATTAATATAAAATGAATAAATCGTAAAAATATAATAAAAATAATATGTATATATGTTTGTAATATAATAAATATATGTAATATATTTTAAAAATTAAAAAACTAAGTCTTTTTTTTTTTCTCATTAAAATAAAATTGATTTCATTTTAGAATGAAGAGGCGATCCACTAAAATAAGCATTAGCGATCTATGCATCCCTGCTATAATAATAATAAAAATCCATAGATCACTTAAAACGCGAAACCCTTCTTCAAGGCGACAGTTCGACAACAGGATAGTTGAAGTAATTAAAGTATCGATTCGCGGCGGAGGAAATTGGAGGCAAATGAACTGGTCCACGTGTCTGAACTCGGACAGACGAGACAGGGACAGATGGAAAAGGAAATGGAGGAAGCACAACACGACAAGCTCTTCTCCTCGCTTTTGTTTTCACTCTTCTCGAACAAGGAGCACGTGATCGAATGTCAGTCTCTTCCCTACCGAACGCGGAAAAAAACAGTTTGTTCGATCGTCTGCTGCGAAATTTACATTCGTCATTCTTTCTGCAAGTGAACGGGAACTTGACAAGTAGTTGTTTCGTTTTGCAAAGCTGTCTCTTAATTATGAATGCAAATGTAAAAAAGTTGTTGCAATTTATTTTGCAAACTTATGTTTCTTGAGTTATAAATGGGTCATAAGAGCTCATAGAATGACCATTTTATTTTAATGCCCATTTATTTTTATTAAATGCCCATTTTATTTTTCATTCTTTTTGCTCGAGAACGGGAACTTGACAAGTAGTTGTTTCGTTTGGCAACGCTGTCTTTTAATTACGAATGCAAATGTAAAAAGTTTTTGCGTTTTTGCAAATGTTAAAAAGTTTCTGAGTTATAAAGTGATGTACAGATCTCATCGAATGCATATTTTATATTAAAATGTTAATTATTAGCCTTAAAAGTATGAATATTGTTTTCTCTTAATTACGAATGCAATGTAAAAAAATTTTGCAATTTATTTTACAAACCTTCTGGTTTTTTTAGTAACATCACCCATTAAATCGTCGATGTACAGACCTCAACAAATGTCCATTTTATTTAAAAAATATTAATTATTGCCCATAAAATTATAAGTATTGCTTTGAGTAGTGGGATTTTTCGTGTCTTGGATCAGTTTTTTCGTTTCTTTGACCAATTTAAACGTTTCTTATTGACTTTTTAAAAAAAAAATTTTCACGAGTTACTCTTATTGATTTATTTAAATTTCTTACAAGTGCTTTTATTAAATCGTTCGGAATCCTATAGTTTTTTTTTTAATTAATATGTTTGAATTTTTATTTATTATGTTTTTTATTGGAATACAACCGATAAACACAACTTATTACCTGAATATAATTTGCAGATATTTTTTCTTTCTTTGTTTGTTTGTTAAAACGTTATTAATCTAATATTTCTAAATATTTTGCGTAACCTGTATATCGGCCCAGTAGGTTAAAATTTTCAATTTTCTTTTTTAAAGATTTTAAGATTTTGATGAAAAGTTAAAAAGGAATCACGATACAGTTTTATTTTCATAAAAAGTAAATATTTAAAAATTAAAATTATATATATATACTGCGGTTAATATAGAAGTGGTTGTTGTTAAATAATACGTCCAAACGGGCAAGTCTGTTTGAATAAACACATATTTTGAATAAACATTTTTGGGCATGTATGTTAAAAAAAAAAATTGATTAATTAAAAGCCGTTTGAGAAATTACTTAGATTACTATGCAAATCTATTCGAATATTAAAATGATTATTCAACTATTGTTGTTGTTCTAATGTAGCTGGCAATACAAACAGTTAATCCTTATGCCATAAGGAAGGGCTGCATCGCTGTTACGCATTTAGCACTAACCAGGGGGCACGTGTAGCTTGAAGATATGCTACGGACGCAAGTAACACTACCCTCCACAACGCTCTACGATCCTATTAGGACCGGGACCTACGTTTTAAAGTGGATGCCGAACCACTGCAAAGATCTATGGCACAGCCGGAATTCGAATCCGATACCTGTAGTACCGGGTGCCAGAGCGCTAGCCACTCTGCCATCAGCCCCCTATTCAACTATTGTAATATCTCCCATTAAATTGCTATTGCTTTTTTAATAAATAATATTTTTTACAAAATAAACGAAATATATATATGCTAGATAATTGCCGAAAGTTTTTTATATGGTGCGGCCCGTAGATAAGTTACAACCCGCAGAGTTTAGAAGTCTGAATATCTTTAATTTAAATAATGTGTAGCTCGCCTATGCATATGCCAATTTTACTTTAAAACAACTCTTATGAAAGGTAATATTTTAAAAACTTCAACATTTTAATACAAATATAAGCATGAAATGTCAGTAGTTTGTTGAAAAAAAACAATCCACATGATTACACACTACATGATTAGAACTTTTGCCAGTTAGGATCTAACCAGAATGCATGGCGTCTATTATTTTTTCTCACTTCTTTCTAACATATGAGCATCGACCCTGTTGACTATCAAGGCTATTCGTAAACGTTTGTTTCAAGAATTCATTATGTGTTTTATGATATAGTCAAAAACATTTTCCAGTTTAAAATCGAATTGATTTTATGCGATAAATATTTCCCTCTAATTGATATCGAAATCTCCCTTCGTTTTTGAAAGCAGTTAATACAGTAAAACAGTACAGATGTATTGCATTCCTACCTAAATCTGTATAGATTTATTGCATTCCCACCTAAAACAGTATAGATTTATTGCATTCCTACCTAAAACAGTATAGATTTATTGCATTCCTACCTAAAACAGCATAGATTTATTGCATTCCTACCTAAAACAGTATAGATTTTTGTATTCCTATGTAAAACAGCAGAGATTTATTGTATTCTTATGTAAAACAGCAGAAATTTATTGTATTCTTATGTAAAACAGCAGAGATTTATTGTATTCTTATGTAAAACAGCAGAGATTTATTGTATTCTTATGAAAAACAGTAGAGATTGCTATATAAAAAAAGTAACTTTTAGGAGAAATAATTCTTCCTATGTAAAAACAGTAGAGATTGCTATGTAAAAAAGTAACTTATAGGAGAAATAATTTTTCCTATGTAAAACAGCAGAGATTCAGAGAAAAAAATAATCATTTCTACATAAAACAGTAGAGATTTATAGGAATACTTATTTTCCTATGTAAAACAGTATAAATGTATTGCATTCTTATGTAAAATAGCAGAGGTTTATTGTATTCCTATGTAAAACAGTAGAGATTGATTTCATTGCTACATAAAACAGTAGAGATTTATAGGAAAAATTAATATTTTTAAGGTGAAACAGTATAAATTTATTGCATTCCTATGTAAATTATTAGAGATTTATACGTACATTTAAATACATTATAAACTGCAATAATATATGATATAAATATAATCATAATATTTTTTAAAAATTATTTTAAATCGCCTCAGTTCAAGAAAAGTCTTCTTTATTTATAGAAAAAAACTATTTAGCTATTCAAAACGAACCTTTAGAAAGAGTAAAATGATAATTACGAATAAAATTTTAAAAAAATAATAAAATCATTCCAAGCAGTGAATTAAAGAATTTATAGACCTCCAAATCCTAAACATCAACAAACAAAACAAATAATAAAAAAAAAAAAAAAAAAAAAAAAAAATCTAATCATACTTTCTTAGCAATTTTCTCCACAATAACTTTAGACGAAAAAAAAAAAAAGAAGACTTAATGAAAAAGGGAATTTTAAATTAAAAATTTTAAAACCTTGAAGAAATTAATTTCATTTTAATAAGAATTTGCTTCCCAAACAAACATATGCAGGAATAAAACTGAATACCTGATTATATATTCAGTAATTTGCTGTAAAATAGTAGAGATTTATTTCATTCCTATATAAAAACAGTACACCTTTATTGTATTCATATAAAGAAAGTAAGCATTCTCACATAAAATAGCAGAGATTTGTAGGAAAAATAGATATTCTTATGTAAAACAGTATTGATTTATTGCATTATGTTAAAACATTATTGATTTCTTGCATTTCTATGTTAAAACAGTATAAAATTATTGCATTCCTATGTAAAACCGTATTGATTTATTGCATTTCTATGTTAAAAACAGTATAGAGTTATGGAATTCCTATGTAAAACAGTATTGATTTATTGCATTTTTATGTTAAAATAGTAGAGATTTATTGAATTCCTATGTAAAACAGTAGAGATTTTTGCATTTCTATGTTAAAACAGTAGAGATTTATTGCATTCCTATATAAATCCGTGCAAATTTATTGTACTGCTATGTAAAACGGTAGAGATTTAGAAAAAAAAAGTAAGAATTCTTACATAAAATAGTAGAGATTTGTAGGAAAATAAATATTCCTATCTAAAACAGTATTGATTTATTGCATGTCTATGTTAAAACAGTAGAGATTTATTGAATTCCTATGTAAAACAGCAGAGATTTATTGCATTCGTATGTAAACAGCAGAGATTTATTGCATTCCTATATAAATCCGTACAAATTTATTGTACTGCTATGTAAAACAGTAGAGATTTAGAAAAAGTAAATATTCTTACATAAAATAGTAGAGATTTGTAGGAAAAATAAATATTTCTATCTAAAAAGTATTGATTTATTGCATTTCTATGTTAAAACAGTAGAGATTTATTGAATTCCTACGTAAAACAGCAGAGATTTATTGAATTCCTATATAAAACAGCAGAGATTTATTGCATTCCTATATAAATCCATACAAATTTATTGTACTGCTATGTAAAAACAGTAGAGATTTAGAAAAAAAGTAAGTATTCTTACATAAAATAGTAGAGATTTGTAGGAAAAATAAATATTCCTATCTAAAACAGTATTGATTTATTGCATTTCTATGTTAAAACAGTAGAGATTTATTGAATTCCTATGTGAAACAGCAGAGATTTATTGCATTCGTATGTAAAACAGTAGAGATTTATACGTATTTTATATGCATTATAAATTGTAATAACTGTTGACATATTATAAAAAATAATCATAATATTTTTAAAATTATTTTAAATTACCTTAGTTGAAGAAAAGTCCACTTTATTTACAGAAAAATATTTAGCTATTCAAAAGAACCTTCAAAAATGGCAAAGGAATAATTATAACAAAAATTAAATCATTTCCAGCAGTGAATTAAAGAATTCATAGACCACCAAATCCTAAACATAAAAAAAAAAAAAAAAAATCTAATCATACTTTCTTAGCAATTTTCTCCAAAATAATTTCAGATGACAAAAAAAAGAAGACTTAATGAAAAAGGGAATTTTAAATTAAATTTTTTTTTTAAACCTTGAAGAAATTAATTTCATTTTTAATATGAACTTACATCCACAAACAAACATATGCAGGAATAAAACGGAATACCAGCATATATTTTAAATAGAATCCTTAAAAATTCACGGACTTCATCCAAATAATTCATCTACAAACCGAATTACAATGCTTGAATTTAAACGAGAAAAAAATTAATTACGGAAATTTCACATGGGATCAAAGCACTACTTCGTTGTTGTAAATACCAACTTCACATATATATATATATATATATATATGAAAGAAATCTAACTGAAATGGAAAACAAAACAAACATATATATATGTTCAGGGAGTCATCCAGGCGCTTTTAAGCATGGAATGTGAGGAAAATAAAAATTCAATCCAGTTTGTCGAGTTTCATATAACGTCTCATAACGATTGCTATGAATAAACGGCAGAGCTGTTTTTGGAAATTTGTTTTTAATAACAGTTCTCGTCGTTTGTAGGGTTGATAACCTGATGTTTATTTGACCTTCAGTGGGAAAGATAAATAGACTATGTAAATGATGCATCCACAAAATATCTGTTCAAATAAAAATGCATTGCTATTTGGGAATGCATAAAGCAAGATTTAAAATTACACATCTGAAAACAGAATTTATGTACAACATACTTGTTGTATAATATCAGAAAAGTAAATATCAAAAATTATCTGTGTAAATATCATTGCTCTGATATTTGCAATTCAAGTTTCACCGCCCATTCATTAAAGACACTGACTCCATACGATCAATAAGTCATTTTGGAACGCATAATTGCCAAAAATACAGAAAATCGCCAGCGAAAAGCTTGAATGTAACGTTCATTTGGCAAATTAATTTTGTAGTCCGCAGATTGGGAAACCAGATTGTAACTAAGTGTGGTTGGGTTGAGATACTTGAGGCACAGGTTGGAGAACTCACAGCTTTATTTACTCACAAACACAACACACATACAATATTTAACACATTTAAAGGCATATAATGATAGATTCGTGGAATAATTCCACTTCTAAGCCGAAAATCCAATACTCAGCTACGCGCTTTCTTTCCGAGTGAGAGTCTGTAGACCAACTGATCGTTTCTCCTGAAGGCCAACAGGGGCCGCTCTTGCCAGGAGGTAGGAGTAAGTACGGTTAAAATTTTTAATACTCAAATTTATCTAAAATAGAAACAGTTTTCCATTCCTTAAATATACAGATATTTAAAATGAGAATCTGTAGGTCATCTAATGCGCCGGGTTGCGCTAAATATGTTTCCTCTAGGGATGAGAGACTATAAACTAAATAATCTAAATAATCCAAATATCCTAAATTTCTCAGCGGGAGCGCAGGTTACGCTGTACTTCTTCTCAGGTGAGAGTCTGTAGGCCATCTGACCATTTCTCCTGAACGCTAAGGAGGACCGCGCCTACAGTTATTTGAGGTTTTCAAATGCCCCTCACTTCAAAAGTTTGAGAACCACTGATTTAATTTAAGAAGAATATTATAACTTTCTTAAATACGTAATGCTTTAGAGCATTTTGAAATGAAAATATAAAAATTGTAAGTACAAAAAAATTCATAAAATTTTATAGAAAAAATTTTAAACAACACCAATACTAAACATATCGAAATCTTTTAAGTAAATACTAAATACTTCACAGACTATCCGCCCTTTTTGATAACATACATAAAATATAATTGGAATTAAATACATATTGAAGGATATATGTTTTGTACTAAATAAGATTGATTGTTTCTTTCTTAAATATTTGTAAAAAAATAACATTTTCTACTTTAACGAAAACTATTACCATTTTTTTTCAAAACAGTAGATGCTTTTTTTTTTTTCCAAAATAGTGAAGTTTATCAATAATGAATGTTTTTTTAAATAGTTGACGTATAAGTATTAGTTTTGGTGGTATTAAATAGTTAAAAAAATTGTTAAATTTGAAAAATTATTATTTTCTTGCAGTAACTATTGAGAACTTCTAATAGTTAGCATCCCTCAAATACAAAAATATTATAAATGTATTTTTAAAGGAGAACAGCATTTAACCTTAAGAAAACAGTTTATTTCTGAAACGTAAAAAACAATTTCTTTCTCTTTGGCAAATATAGAATTTTTCTTTATATTTATAGTTATTATAGTTATTTATAGTTATAGCTAGCTTTGGGATATTATTAAGAATAGATAATTGTCTAGAAGCTTTTGACATTGTAGAATGATCATTTTTATCATCGTTAAAAATACTGTTTTTTAACGATACTAAATTTCTGAATTACCGTGAAGTTTGGTTAAAATGACTTTCAGAATTTTTGAGATATATGTAGGAATTTAATCAATTGTGTAAATTTTTTCTATGAAAATAACTGATGAGTCAGTACTGATAAATAAATATCAAGTCTGATTTTTCACCATCGGTTCATATAAACTTCTTTTTCAATTCATTTCAAAACATTTAAAATTTTTAATTGACTTTAAAAAGTTTTTTTACAAAATAGCTAAAATCACATAACAAATATTCATCATATCAACAATAACACGCATAAGAAATCTTAATATATTATTTTTATACTACAACTTCGAATGTATCGTTCTTTCCTATTTTATGAAATTATTTAATTAAATACCTTTTCTAACGAAGCATATAATGCGTTTATCAAATGCAAATGAAACTTAAAAAATGCAAATGCAACGTACCTTACGTTTCCACCAATGAAATATTTCATCGACCAATCAAAGTCAAGTATCCACAGGAAGTTCGAAAATCTGTAAACAAAAATGATGAAAAGTTATTAAATCATAAAAATCTTAATGTAGTACAAAATTCTAAATGACAAATATTTTTTACATATTTGTTAAGCAATAAATTTAAAAAATAAATATACTTAGTAACTGTTTTTTAATGTTTTTTTTCTTTACGTAAAAGAGCAAAATATGACACAGATTATGTGTGAATTAAATTTAAAAAATTTAATAATCTAGAAAGACTATCATGTGAATGTTCAGAATTTACAAACAAATTTTCATTTTCATTTATTCAAATTTTATCAACATACAAAATTTTTGTGAAGAATATTGAATCATATTCATAAGAACTCGTATTATTTATTTTTATCTGGTGTTTGAAATTATATTTCAATTTTAATTTAAAGTGAGGTGTTCAAATCTAATCCAATATTGTTAGCAAAAAAAAAAAAAAAAAGAATCATTCAAAGAATCCCAATATTTTTGAACTATGGATTTAACTATTCTGAAAGAATTTCACAACTTGATGGCCTCCGTTATTTAAACGAACAGGAATATTAAAACTTTTACGATCGATTCACAGAAGAACTGAGCATTAAGTTCTTAATGGCCCAGAGTGTTTTAACATTTTTTTGCTTTATTTTTCTCTTAAAATAAATAATTTGCATTATTAGAATTATGATTAAGTTTTTATTCTGGTTTAATTATTTTTGTATTATAGAAATTTAAGAATAATTTTACCCTATTTGGAATTAAAATAGGATTCATTATAATACTCTGATTCATAGCCAGAACTTTTTGCTATCATCATACGATAAATCTCTGTTATATCACTAAAAACGTCTGGATTTAATCTCATTTTGAAAAAATTAACCGGAAAATAAATGCAAGTGATCTTAAGCAATCAATAAAATGCATCTTTTCATTAATCTTATGGATACTAAGGAAATAAAATCAGATTCAATAGAATCAGAATATAATCACCATACGGTACATCGCTAGAACTTGCACGATCACTATACATGGCTAAAACTTGCATTTTCACCATACATGGCTAGAAAATGACCACCATACAGCTAGAACTTGCATGACCATCATAAGAACATCAATAAAACTTGCATGACCACCATTAATGGCTAGAACTTGAGGAACCATACATGGCTAGAACTTGCAGAACCATAATGGCTAGAACTTGCATGCCCACCATTCATCGCTAGAACTTGCATGCCCACCATACGATACATCGCTAGAACTTGCATGATCACTAAAAACATCTGCTTTATCTTGCTTTGAAAAAATACGATACATCGCTATGAACTTGCATAAGACCACCAAAAATGCATCTTTCATTAATCTTATGGATACCATATGAAATAAAAACTTGCATGACCACCAGAATCTAGAACTTGCATGAACACCATACATGGCTAGAACTTGCATGACCATCCCTAGAACTTGCATGAACACCATACATAGCTAGAACTTGCATGACCACCATACGATACATCGCTAGAACTTGCATGACCACCATACGATACATCGCTAGAACTTGCATAACCACCATACGATACATCGCTAGAACTTGCATGACCACCATACGATACATCGCTAGAACTTGCAAGACCACCATACGATACATCGCTAGAACTTGCATAACCACCATACGATACATCGCTAGAACTTGCATGATCACCATACGATACATCGATAGAACTGTCAAGATCACCATGCGATACATCGCTAGAACTTGCACGATCACCATACGATATATTTCTGTTATGATCACTAAAAATATGTTCCCTTTTACTCATTTTAAAAGGAAAATGGGTGGTGCAAATGGGCAAGTGGTCATAAGCAATCCATAAACCGCATCTTCTCATTAATCTTATGGATACCGAGGAAACAAAATCGGATTCATCAGAATCAGAAATATAATCTTGTGATTCCTCGCAAGAACTTTCGCGATCACTACGATATACTGCTGCTACGATCACTAAAAACGTTTTCACTTTTACTCATTTTGAAAAAAAAATTAACGGACAGAAAATGCAAATGATCATATACATAAATAAACCACATTTTTCGTTAATTTAACCACATTTTTCGATACAGAAGTATTAAAATCGGATTCATTAGATTCAGAACTATAATCCTCCGATGTTTTGCCAGAACTTGCACGATCACCATACGATACATCGCTGTTATGATCACTAAAAACGTCATTACTTTAATTCATTTTGATAAAATTAACGGAAAGTAAACGCAAACGGTCATAAGCAATCCATAAACCTCATCTTTTCATTAATCTTTTGAGAAATTAAAATCGGATTCATTATAATCAGAACTATAATCGGCTGATTCGGCATACATCGCTATAATCGGCTGATTCATTACCATACGATACACTAAAAATGTCTTCATTTTAAGTCATTTTGCAAAAAAATAAACGTAAATGATCATAAGCAATCAATAAATCGCATCTTTTGATTAACCTTCGATACTGAGAGATTAAAATCAGATTCACTTGAATCAGAACTATAATCCTCTGATTCATCGCTAGAACTTTCGCGATCACTGTACGATACATCGCATCGATGATCACTAAAAACGTCTTCAAATAACATGTTTGTTTTGGAGCTAGCTAAAACATACGTTTTAATTTAAATTACTAATTAATTATAGCACCATACAAGTATGAAATATCAGTATATTCGCTAGAACTTTTACGATCACCATACGATGCATTGCTATTATGATCACTAAAAACGTCTTCAAATAACATGTTTGTTTTTGGAGCTAGCTAAAACATACGTTTTAATTTAGAATTACTATTTAATTATAGCACCATACAAGTATGAAATATCAGTATACTCGCTAGAACTTTTACAATCATCATACGATGCATTGCTATTATATGATCACTAAAAACGTCTTCAAATAACATGTTTGTTTTGGAGCTAGCTAAAACATACGTTTTTAATTTAGAATTACTATTTAATTATAGCACCATACAAGTATGAAATACCAGTATACTCGCTAGAACTTTTACGATCACCATACGATGCATTGCTATTATATGATCACTAAAAACGTCGTCTTCAAATAACATGTTTGTTTTTTGGAGCTAGCTAAAACACAGGTTTAATTTAGAATTAATAACCAATTATATCACCATACAAGTATGAAATACCAGTATACCTATTAATGGATACCTTAACAGATCGTGCACCTTGATAGTTAAGGTACAAGATGCCTACGCTAATATAGCCGGCAGTACTTTTATTTAGCAGAAAAAGGTTCCTATACCAGCAAACCCTGAGATTACATAACAGTAATAACAGAGCCAGCGTTTAGATTTTTACACACCATACGGCGGAATTTCTCCAACAAATTGCAACCGAACACACCTGGATCAGCTATTTCCAGAGCTCGTGCTATTAATGAACGATAGGGTTAAATGACTTATAAATGCTTCGATTACGCACTGCGAATAACATCCATTCTTTTACCCCGGGCTACGCATATCTTGCGTCAATGGGTTATTCTCAAGGTCTTTTGTAATTACAGCATATTGATCTCGATAGTCCAGCATTTCAAGAGATCTTTCTACGAGTGTCACACCTTATTTCTTTATTAACGGTCGGAAAGGAAAACCCACGGTAGCGTTTTTTCAAACCCATTTAACATGTCGGCATCAAAAAGTAAAAAAGGAAACTCCACGTAACTAGTAGCGTGATGCATAGTCATTTTAGAAAGAGAAATATTACATTTGTTGCAGTTTTATTTTAATGAAGCCAAATGAGTGATTTTACACTAAGATAAATTCTTTGGATTGCACCTATCTACGTTGCATTGATTTTTATTTTAATGAAGCAAAATGAATGTTTTTACACATTTAAAAGATAATTTCATTGGATTGCATCCATCTACTTTGTCTACCTCGACATCATCCATCTACTTTCAGGTAGTCAAAAGGGAGGCATTTTATTTTAATGAAGCAAAAAAGAGTTTTTACATACACTTCTATATAAGATAATTTCTTTGCTCCTATCTACTTTGCATTAATTTTATTTTAATGAAGCAAAATAAGTTTTTAAACATGTGCATCTATATAAGAAAATTTCTTTTAATTGTATTATCTATCTACTTTGCCTTAATTTTTATTTTTTAATGAAGCAAAATGAGTACTTTTACGCATACACTTCTATATAAGATAATTTCTTTGGATTTCACCTATCTACTTTGTATCGATTTTATTTTAATGAAGCAAAATAAGTTTTTTTAAACATGTGCATCTATATAAGAAAATTTCTTTTAATTGTATCTATGTACTTTGCCTTAATTTTATTTTAATGAAGCAAAATGAGTACTTTTACACATATACATCTATATAAGATAATTTCTTTGGATTTCACCTGTCTACTTTCTATCGATTTTATTTTAATTAAATCAAAAGGGTCTTTACACATATACATCTATATAAGAAAATTTCTTTTAATTGTATCTATCTACTTTGCCTTAATTTTATTTTAATGAAGCTGAGTACTTTTACGCATACACTTCTATATAAGATAATTTCTTTTTGGATTTCTCCTATCTACTTTGCATCAATTTTACTTTAATGAAGCAAAAGGGTCTCTACACATATACATCTATATAAGAAAATTTCTTTTAATTGTATCTATCTACTTTGCCTTAATTTTATTTTAATGAAGCAAAATGAGTACTTTTACGCATACACTTCTATATAAGATAATTTCTTCAGTTTCTCCTATCTACTTTGCATCAATTTTATTTTAATGAAGCAAAATAAGTTTTTAAACATGTGCATCTATATAAGATAAATTCTTTTTGGATTGCACTTATCTACTTTGCATCAATATTTTAATGAAGCAAAATGGGTGTTTTTGCATGGGTGTTTTATTTATGCCCATTTTTTGCAAATGGGTGTTTTGTTTGATAGGGAGAGAGATTTGCAAGAATTTATCTATATAAGATAAATCTTTAGATTGCATCCACCTACTATGCCTTTCATTTTAAAATTAATTATTCATAAAATCATATCATTTATTGACTAATCCAGTGTTAAAATAAAAGGCCATTTAATAGATATCAACAATCTTTTGAATTATTAGCAGGCTCTATGCATAAAACGCTTCACTCGTTAGCGGTGATTTAATTGGTTCAGTGAATAATACTATTAGAGAGTTTTTGCATACCGTATTTTTGGACGTCCGTTAGCTTTTTCTGCCTAGCGCGCATGCTCATAGGAAATTGCGCAAGCGTATCTGTAATAATGTTTCCTATGAGCATGCGCGCTAGGGAAAAAGCTAACGGACGTCCAAAATACGGTATGCAAAAACTCTAATATTAGGGCCTGATGGTCGAATGACTGCGCTCGGTGCCACAGGGGTTGGAGTCCCGGCGGTGCCATGGATGTTTGTAGTGGTTCGGAATCCACTTTAAGCCGTAGGTCTCGGTCTAATATGACTGTAGAGCTCGATAGAAGTCCGTCGTAGGGCTGACAACCCTATCCCATAAAAAAGTCAGCGTAACCGTATCTGGTAGTAATTAGAAGAAAATTAGAAACAATTACGCATTGATAATCCCGATGATAGAGGGGCCTGAATGGCCAGTGGCTAGCGCTCTGGCGCTCGGTACCACCCTAGTTTCGAATTCGATCCCGGCGGTGCCATGGATGTTTGTAGTGGTTCGGAATCCACTTTAAACAGTAGGTCCCGGTCTAACACGAGCGTTGTGGAGAGTGACATATTAAAAATAAAGAAAATCTAATTGTTCATATATATAGTGATTAGGGGATTATAGTCCTTGTTGCTTCACATCCCCATATACCACTTCATTCATCATCATTATAGGGACTTCCCGATTTCTGGTTAGTGAATAGAATGTAAAGTAATTTCCGTTGCCACCCATGTGCTACTGGGACATTTTATGCCTATTCAAGAATCAAACCAAAATTAAAAGTGGAAATACCAAAATTATACCAGTTATATTTACACCCAAATTAAAAGTGGAAATTCTCGCTGGCAAGCCGGAGACTTCTGGAAAGCGGGGAAGTTATCTTGTTACGCGGATTCTAAATGCGTCACTGTTATTTTACATTTTGTTTCATGAGTTTTGCAATCAATTAGTTAATTAGTGGATTGTGGAAACTAGATAATAGCGCGTCTAGCAATAGAAAATATCTTAGTGGGATTGAAAAACGAAAAAAAAAAAAGATGAAGTTTGAAGAAAAAAATAAGAAGTTACATAAAATAAGTCAAACAACAAACAAACAATGCGGCAAAAATGAAGAAATCTGCAGAACCGAAAGTGATAGTATTACAGTCCCCGGCAACATCGATCCAGAATCATCACAGCCCTGTACTAGCGAAACATATAATCAAAATCAAAGTGAAGTGACTAAAATTGCCTTCGAAAAAATTACATCTTCGTCATACATTGTTGATAAAGGTTATTTTAAAGTACTAAATGATGAAGCGAAACGTTTTTGACCGAAAAGGATTCCCCCATTCGAAAAATTTGCCACGGACCTCAGATGGTATAGTTATGTCACTGCCCCAAATGGAGGGACAAAAATCTGATAAGCAAAATTTGTTTTATAATACAAAATATATATGTAGACCTCTCTACCAGTCTAACAAAAGTATAATGGCCTGAGTGGGTTGTCTAGGGGTGTATTTCCAAACACATTAACGAAACGTTGGTTTTCTCTCAACAACACATATTTAATGAAGCACGGTTATATTTACAGCGATATTTACATTAATTATTAATACATAACAATAACATTCTCTCGCTGCTTGACGCAGCCCGCTCCAGTTCTCGCCTGCTTCCTCGTTGACGGCTAAGGTTCTTCTTTCCTCATCTACAGGGGGCCTGCCCCCTTCTCGTGGTGTCAGAGTTCAAAGGTGAATACTCCCCCACGTTGTAAACACATGTCTGTCAAAGACAAAGCAACCGTGATGTGTCGCCGCCTTCTGATTACCACACAAACAAATCCCTACATATATAATCTCAAAATAACGGTTGAAAAAACCTGTACTGTTATTTTCTGAATATGTCCATATGAAACTGTTATACAAATGAAAACCTAAAAATATAGCATTGCACATATAAATTCAGTGGTAGATTACGATACAAGCATTGTTTCTCATCATCAAAATGAGAATAGAAAGCACGCATCATTCAAAAATAAATGCTACGCCACAATGCTGGATTTTCTGTCTTCTGCAACGAATCAGCTGAACGCAGGTGCCACGAAAGGAGATATGCATCTTTTTTTACCAAAAGGTGATTGGCTTCAGTTTTTAAATTGTTCAATGGCTATGAATCAAGGCAGAGTTTGTTTTATAATACAAATATTATATATATAATCTACTCAAAATAATGGTTGAAAAAAATCTTTACTATTATTTACTATAGCACAGTTATAGACTAGTATATGTCCATATAGTATACAAATGAAAACAACATTGCTTATGTAGATTCAGTGGTAGATTACGACATGAGTATTGTCTTTCACCCTTTTTGCTCTATTAAAAAATGAAAATAAAAAGAACGCATCATTCAAAATAAATGCTATGCCACAATACTAGATTTGCTGTCATCTGCAACGAAGCAGTTGAAAGCAAGTGCCACGAAAGAAGACATGTATCTTTTTTTACCAAAGGCGACTGGCTTCAGTTTTTAAATTGTTTAAAAATTGTTGGCTATGATTCAAGGCAAAGTTTATTTTTATAATGCAAATATTAGATATAATCTTCTCAAAATAACGGCTGAAAAAACCCTTACAGTTATTTACTGAATATGCTATACAAATGATAACCCAAATAATCTAACATTGCTTATGAAGATTCAGGGGGTAGATTAAGATATGAGTATTGTGTTTCGTCATTTTTCGCTATTGACATGAGAAAAGAAAGCACACATCATTGAAAGTAAATGTTATTCCACAATGCTGGATTTTTTTGTCATCTACAACGAAGCAGGTGCCACGAAAGGAGACATGCAACTTTTTTACCAAAGGTGATCGGCTTCAGTTTTTAAATTGTTCAATGGCTACGATTCAAGGCAAAATTAGTTTTATAATACACACATGACATATAATCTTCTCAAAATAACGGTTTGCAAAATCTCTTACTGGGTATGCCCATACGTTATACAAATGAAAACCTAAAAATATAACATTGCTTATATAGATTCAGTGGTAGAATACGATATAAGTATTGTCTAAAAATATAACATTGCTTATGGACATTCAGTGGTAGAGTACGATATAAGTATTGTCTAACCTAAATATAACATTGTTTATGGAGATTCAGTGGTAGAGTACGATATAAGTATTGTCTAACCTAAATATAACATTGCTTATGGAGATACAGTGGTAGAGTACGATATAAGTATTGTCTAACCTAAATATAACATTGTTTATGGAGATTCAGTGGTAGAATACGATATAAGTATTGTCTAACCTAAATATAACATTGCTTATGGAGATTCAGTGGTAGAGTACGATATAAGTATTGTCTAACCTAAATATAACATTGCTTATGGACATTCAGTGGTAGAGTACGATATAAGTATTGTCTAACCTAAATATAACATTGTTTATGGAGATTGAGTGGTAGAGTACGATATAAGTATTGTCTAACCTAAATATAACATTGCTTATGGAGATTCAGTGGTAGAGTACGATATAAGTATTGTCTAACCTAAATATAACATTGCTTATGGAGATTCAGTGGTAGAGTATGATATTAGTCTAACCTAAATATAACATTGCTTGTGGAGATTCAGTGGTAAATATATTGTCTAACCTAAATTGCTTAAATTCTGGTAGAGTACGATATAAGTATTGTCTAACCTAAATATAACATTGCTTATGGAGATTCAGTGGTAGAGTACGATATAAGTATTGTCTAACCTAAATATAACATAACTGTAATTTACCATTGCATAGATTCAGTGGTAGATTACGATCTAAGTATTGTCTTTCATCATTTTACGCTATTAAAATAAGAATAGAAAGCAAGCATCCTTCAAAATAAACGCTATGCCACAATGCTGGATTTTCTGTCATCTGCAACGAAGCAGGTGCCACGAAAGAAGACATGCGCCTTTTTTACCAAAGGCCCAACTGCCGCCCCCAGAAACTGGGATGGAGCAGACGATAATGAAGCAGCAGCGGCCCACATAGGGCGATAAAAGAAAGTTAAATGTCTAAATAAAAGCATCTGTCCCTCCATTCGGTGCTCCGTAACAAGGCAGAAATGCTAATGGCTTTTCTCCCATTGATCGTTATCGCGCACAGTATACTGGTCGTTTCGCATCACGTGGTCAGCGTTCTATTGTTCGGCAAGTTATAATTCGAGATCCGATAATATTTTGGAGGTCACTGGAGGGAATCGCTTATCTCAGGGCTGCTGCAAAAAGAAAAAGAAGTAAGTGAAGACCGAATGGAAATCGGGCTGTGGGGTAGCAGGTGAAGGTAATCACACCAGGACACATTGTTCACTTGAGTACACATTAAGGGCTTGAGAAAGTGAAAGTGACTGGGAACTGACAAGTGAGAATTGTTCCCAAGGCCCTCTTTTTAATTGATTACCCCCGATATCTTTAAGAAAAAAAATTATAAAGTCGGAAGTCATTTTTATCAAAAATGGTTTCTTTATCAAGAAATAAATAAATATGTATTGTGAAGATGAAGAAAAGATCACGCAAAATCTTTGGATAATTTCGAATTTTTGAATTAAATCATTTAAATTTGCATTTAATATGAAGAAGCTTAATGTTAATTTACATCAAAGAATTTAACAATTGACACTAAAGCATTTAACATTAAATAGCATTAAGAAATTTAACATTAATTAACATTAATAAATTTAACATGAATTAGTACTGAGGATTTAAAATTAATTACTATAAAGGATTTAATATTAAGTATTAATTAACTCAAAGGAATTTAACAGCATGGAATTTAAAATTAATTAACAGTACGGAGTTAACATTAGGGAATTTAAAAAAATTAATTAACAGTACCGAGTTAACATTAAGAATTTAACATTATGAAATTTAAAATTAATTAACAATACGGAGTCAACATTAAAGGAATTTAACGTTTAACATTAATATAAACAATTTAACAATTGACACTAAATATTTAACATGATGGAATTCAATTTTAATTAGCATTACAGAATCTTAAATATCATATTTGTAATTAATCTTTAATATTCAAGTATTGAACATTATTTATTATTAAGGAATTTTAATTAACATCAAGGAATTCAATATTAATTAACTTCAAGAAATATATCATTAATTAACATTTAAATTTAGCATAAAAAATTAACAATTGACGTTAAGGATTTAACATTAATTTAACATTTTAACATTTTGAATTTTAAGATTAATTAACAATAAGAATTTAACTTTAATCAACATTAAGGACTAAACATTAATTATTATAAAGGAAACACTACATTGAGAAAAATTAAATTAATTGATTAATTAAAATTAAAGAACATATTACAATAAGGAATTTAAATTTACATAAAGTTTAATTAAAATAATTTTTATTTAAGTATAAATTTATTAGGTTTATAGATATAAAATAGTAACTAATATTTATTTCATGTATAAAACTTGAATCTAAATTTTGATATCATTCAAACAGTAAGGAACTTGGCTAATTTGACTACGTATTTGAGAAAGCTGTTTAAAAGTAACACTTATTGAAATTAAGTACATTAATTTCCCTCATTTATCTTATTTAATCTTAAAACTCCCGTATAAATGTCTTAAAAGTAAAATTCAATGAAAACTAATTTATTTTATCTAGAAGAAAAAAAAAAATTATCTTTAAAATGTGATATATATCGGTGTGCACCGCATCAAAACCCTAGTTTCCGTATAATTCGTCAAAATCAATTTCATTCTTTTAGTATATCTAGATACATATCGTCATAATTTTCGATGCTTTCTGTACTAGATTTTTATATCCTCTTCATACACAAAAGTGTTTTTTTTTTTTTATATTTCGGCTTTTGAACTTTGGGTAAATTATTTACAGAAAAAACGCACTCTCTGCTTATAAACAAATCGACATATATTCGAATATGACAAGAACATGCACAAAAAGGATCTGATGGCCGAGTGACTGGCGCACGGTGCCACAGAGTTCGAGTCTCGGCGGTGCTATGGCTGTTTATAATGGTCCATTTGAAACTGTAACTTGAATCCACTTTAAACCGTAGGTCCCGGTCTAATATGACTGTTGGGCATATGGATGACAACCCTACCGCGTAAAAAGAAAACGTCTCCTGTTTCGAATCTGCCTATAGGCAGGCGGCCAATTGGTTAGCGTTCTGGCGTTTGGTACCACAGGCTTCAGGTTCGAATCCTAGTGGTGACCTGGATGCTTGTTAGTGGTTCGGAATCCACGTAAACTGTATGTCAGGTCTAATTAGCTTAAAATGTGCAAAAATGACCGTAGAGCGGCACAACAAACCAATGCAATAGGCAGACGGTCTTGGACCACCATGGGAACTATTGCGCCATTGAAGAAGAAGAAGAATATACACAAAAATGTCATAAGGTTTTAAAATAAAATAATAAATAATGTTTATAATCTGTAATGTGACTAAGAGATCCTTTGCGGAATATCAGACGAAGGTAATAACTTGAATTTCATAACGTTGTTCACTCTTGAGCGAGCATTACGGTCATGAGAAAATTGCATGACAGTTAAAGTTAAAAGATGACAAATGGAGTTTGTTTCCAAGTATTATAAAATCAGTTAAGTGTTTATTCCAGCGGTTCTCAAAGGATGCGGCAGAAAAGAATTCCGGGTGTGCCCTAGGGTATTCCACATAAATATGTGTTCAGATATAAAATAAATATAGTTACTCTTTTTCAAAGACAGCTTTCGTTACAAATAATTAATCTCTGGTTGCTTTTTTCTTCTTATTTCTTCACATAAAAAAATAGACAAACAGTGATAATACTTTTAAGGAAAGTTTCCGAGAAACTAAAACTGTAACTTCCATGGTTGTCTACCAGGAGAGTAAGCGTCTATGTGTTTTTCAATGTAAAAAAAAAAAAAATAATTGCAGCCTAGGAGACTTCGTCATCTGTAGGTACTGGTCATTGTAGTTGACTATCTGAACAGCCATACTTTGGTAGCTGATGCGATATTGATATCCTAGTTATGTTTATTACTTATTTTGGAAGTGGATACTATGTGCATATTTCTTATTTTGAGATAAATAAAATGACAATATAAATAAAATAAATAAATAATTTAAAATGATTATAAAATTTCTATTATTTCTACTAGAATTCTGATCAATCTAAAACATTTCAACAATAACAAAAATGTTTTTGTTGTTGTTTTGAATATACAATTAAATTATAAAAAAATTAATACCAAAACATATTCTTCAATATGTATATAAATATTTTCGTCCAACACACCAGAATTACGTAATATCTGTTTATAATAATGCATCATTCAAAAAGTTTAGCGATTTCAACAATATTGTAGTAATATTGTTAGCATTTACTATATTGCAATAATATTAAAATTTACATATTACATATTTATTGCAATAATGTTGATAACATTTGATTGATTGTATGTATATATATATATATATATATATATATATATATATATATATATATAAAAACAATCCTTATTTTGCATTTATTTTTAACGTTCTTTTTTTTTTTTTTTTTGAAATAAAAATTTTATTTTGGAATTTCTAGACATGCAACTTTCCAATTTATCATTAATGATTTTTCTGTACTTTAAAAACAATATTCGAATTTTATTAGAGAAATCTTCACTCAATTCAATCCAACACAATTTCATAAAATGCGTTCTGAATTTTATTAGGTGAAACAAAACTTTCTTCCAAGATTACTATCAAACATATTGTTCACTATTTCACCAATAAACACCGTTTCAAAAGTAATCGTCGAAAAATACCGCCAACCCGTGTAAATGTCATCGATTCAATTGAATTTGACGCCACTGATACGCGGTTGGTGGTCATTGTTTATCGCAACCCACTGACGCAAAGATCACCCTTGTCACCAAGGAAATGGTCGAGCTATTTTTAGACAGACCGAAGTTTAAATTTCATGGAGTCGGTTGTCATAGCAACGCAAGCAGGGCAATAACTCCTGTCTGCCTTTAAAGAAGTATGTTTACTGAAGAGGAGTTGCTTAATAAAAGATTTCCATTAAAAAAAGCTAAAGGAATTTTGATGTAGATTAAAGAATTTAATTTGAAGAACTAATTATGGCTTATTCTGTTTTAATTTCCAAATAATATTTAAATTTATCAATATTTTTTTTTTTGTTAAGAAAATTATTGTTAGTACGTAATCTTCGTTTTTTTTTCAGATACATTTTTTTTACTAGAAAGGCTTTTTTTAATTAATTTTTTTTCGATTCTATGAAAAATAGATAATTTGGGAGATTAAAAATTAAGCTGGTGTGAAAGAAGTAAGATGATTAAAAATTCTAATTAAAAAGTCCCAAAAAAAAAAAAAAAAACAACAGAGCACTGGTTATTATTTTGGAATGAAAAATAAAATAGAAATATTTAATTTCGAAAATAGTTAAATAGAAGCTGTTGCTGAATCTTAATTCTTAAATGTGAATTCCAATAACAAAAATAAACAATAATAATTATAATAAATGAAAGGCTTATTGAAATAGTTTTTAAATTTCATCTCATTTTAAAAATACTAAAAATCAATATTCTAGATCAGGGGTCTCCAAAGTACGGCAGGCGGGCCAAATTCGGCCCGCCAGTATCATCAATTCGGCCAGCGACAGCAAATAGCTTATTGTTGCTGTAATAGGTTGGATAAAAAAAACACAGAATGATAATAACTTGGTTTTATTTAATTGCTAGGTAAAGCATAATACGAAGAAAATTTAACTTAAGCATAACAACTAACAAATAATTGAAATGAATCCCACCAAAATTATAAACTAGTGAACATCCCGGGTTAACCCTCGGTAATCATGTTGGGGTAAAGAGTATCGCATATGTATGAATATCGATGTTTTGAATGTATATATCCTGAATCAAACATATGATTTTTATCCTGAAAATCCCTCAGGAACGGAAAAGCTAAATTAGCGCGAATGAAACCGTGGGGTATCCACTTGTAAAAAAAATACTAATGGGATTTATGTAATTGTGATTTTTCACTGACTAGTTGTGGATCAACTTTACTTGTACCAATTATTAAAAGAGATTTAAGATCCTCATCGGTTAACTTAGATCTGTAAACATTCTTCGCGTACTTCATTTTGGAGAATGAACCTAATTCAGCAAGCGTATGCTTGCAGAGAGCATACTCGGCGACTAGTCTAGAAATTATAGATTATGACAGAAAAATTAAAACGGTTTTGGCCCTTTGTACTTACCGGAGTAAACAGTATGGCCCTAAGGTTGGAAAGTTTGGAGGCCCCTGTTCTAGATATACGAAAAATATATAGATTTATATTGACTAGATTGAATAGATTTATATTGCTTAGTTATCTAAACTGTGAAATTCAATATATTATCAAAACCATTTCATTGAATAAGTTTAAAATGATAGTAGAATTATTAATGATTTAAAAGACAATTTTATGCCTTCAAATTTGTTATTTAAAATTTATATATATATATATATATATATATATATATATATATATATATATATATGTATAGGTAGTTATCAAAATAATGGAAACACCCTAGAGTTATAAGGAATCCTTTACTAATATGGCGTTGGAGAGCCTTTGGCATGTAACAGCTTGGATTCTCTTGGAAATCTAATCATACAAGTGCTGAATAGTGTTTAGAAGAAGAAGTGTTAGAATAATAAACCAATCTCCATGGAGATATTGTGAAAGTTCCGGTAAATATGCCGGTGGATGATATAGATTCCGGATGGAACACTCTAAAATAGACTGTAATGGTTCGATAATATTGAGGTCAGGGACTGTGCGGGCCAAGGTAGACATTTCACTTCATCCTCGTGTTCATCAAAACATGATTGGACAGATCCCGCTGCAAGAATAGGAGCATTATCATCCTGGAAAGTTCCATCTCCTGCAGGAAACAAAGTTTGCCTCATAGAATGGACCTTATCAGCTAAAACTTCTCTATACTTCTCCCCAGTGATGCTTCCTTTCAGGGTTACGATTGGCCAGCAGGAAACCACAACATGGAAGCCCATACCATTACAGATTTACCACCTCCATTCTTAACAGATGGAAGAATACAATCACTATCATACGCTTGTGCAGGTGTCCTCCAAACTTGCAACCGTTTTGTTGTAGGGAAGAATGTGAAAGATGATTTGTCTGACCACATAACTCTCTTTAAGTGAAAAACAGAACGACCAGATTTTGCGGTTATGGCACCACTGTGGACGACGTGGCATTAACAGATGTGACAAGTGGTTTGGGAATTGCTGCTCTGTCGTAAATGTCGTGTTTATGAAGGTGCCTCTTAACTATAATTATTGACACTGGAGAATCCTGATACTGATTGAGCTCTGCGGTCACTTTGGCGCAGTTTTTTTTTTTTTTACAATCTGTTTTGATACCCGTCGGTTTCTTCCATTCATCTTCTACTTCCGTCCATTATTTTGCTTTGCCGAGTTTGTCTTGCCGCGCTGTACGTACGCTGTCATGACTTTAAACACAATACATCTAGAAACACCTAAATTCTGGAATGTTTCAGTCGCAGTTGCTCCAGCTAGTCGGGCTCCTACAATTTGGCCTTTTGAAAGTTTATAAGGTCTGACATTTTACGTTTTTGACAAAAAACTAAAATATATACAGCTTCACTAAAACTACCTCATATTTCCATCATATGTACTTTTATACCAAAGAAAAACCCTCGTAGATAAGATTACATTTTAATGCTTACGAAGCGAATTCTTAAATGTCACTTTTATTCACAGGTGTTTCCATTATTTTGATAACCATCAATATATATATAATTACTTTTTTTTTTTTTTTTTATACGTTTTTCTAAACACATAAAAAGATTGTATAGCCTAAAGGAAGTAAATTTAATACGCATGCACCTAGTAAAAAAAAAGGTAAAAGGCCTCTTTGGAATATAAACTAACCATTACTGACGGATTTCCACAAAAAAATGAAAATTTGTGAATATGCAAAAAATTTTGAACGGCAAATTTTAAGGGCAATATAGAACAAAAAGAATTCTCGAAAGGTGAAAATGCTCAATCGAAATCCAGCTGTTCAATTTAATCCGTAAAAATAGTATTGTTACTTCCTTCATCAATTTTTTTCATTAATCTCTTTCCAATTTATTTTTTAAATTTTATCTATAAATTTCCTCTTATTCTAATGATTGCGAAAAAACTTCAACGTAAATCAACATTCTCTTGTTTTTAATTTTCCTTTATTGACAAAGATTTTTCCCTATTATAAATTTTTTTTTCATATGAAAAAAAAAATGAAAAAATTCAGAAAATAGAGATTTATATTTTTAAGGAAAAAATGGATTGTATTAAAAACAATCGTGGAGCATTTTGGAGGGCTGACTGTATAAACGAATACACTTTTCTTAAATACTTCTAAATTAATGTTTTTGTTAGTCCTTGGTGTCAATTAAATAAAATTTACATATATTTATAAGCAGAATTGTACACACATTATTTCCTTACAATCAAAGTATAGACGATGATTCTGCGGTCATAGGACAGACTTCTAAAAAGCTGTTTTGTATATTAATGTATGGTTGGAAGTGGCGAGTTAAAGCACAGACACACACAAAAAATAATAAATGAAAAGAAAACCATTGCTTATTTGCAATATCATTGCAAAGTGATTCTTTGATTCAATACTTAAAGTAAATGTTCATAATTGTAAATAATACATGCTTGGTAGAGTCGAAGGAATCATTGACGAACAATTCTAATCATGTCAGACGTTTCGAGCAGACTTGCAGCTACAATGGATAGTCGAGCAATGAGGTCCTCAATGGAATGAACTGGAGTCTCGTAAATGAAAACACAGTTGCAGACACAAAAGTAAGAATAAAGCAAGTGTGCATCGGGGTTGCCAATCAGAGGAATTGACACTTTACTTAATTAATTATGTAATATATTAAGTACTTATGCTGTACTACTCTTAAAGATTTGTCCATTGAAGCACCCTGCATATATAAATTAATATTTGCTAGAAATCTAACAGTTTTATCCCGATGCTGCAAGAATGGCTAAACGAGTTCCGATTTCATTTGCGACTATGAGTATAAGGTGACTTTTTCCACGCTATGTACTATCAAATAAATAATTAAATATATAAACCTCAAATAGATGGGCTTGAAAGTTGCAGGAATTAGTATTCTTTAGTTTCAGTTAGTTATTCATTTAGTAAATCTGTTGAAGTTTATTCAACCTAGGTTACGCAGTGAGTTCACCAAATCTCATCACTAAGAATTACAGAATTGGGCAACAGCAGATATCGTTGATTGCCAATGCCCGGATAAAGATAACTTAATCTCATGGATTACTATCCCTTGCACAACCGTTTTAAAATTGAGTTTCTACCGCTATAGTGAACAAAATAAAAAATTATTATTTCTGTACTATAGCAAGCGTTCTCGCTTTCTTCTTACCCAAGAAATCTATCGTGGTTTAAGGGGTTAACTTTTATGTGTTGACAAATGCAGCTGTTTAAAGTAATCCATTTACTCCTAAAACTACTAACAAGCTTTTTTTTTTTTTCTTGTATAAAATATCCTTTGATGATGATAAGAAAAAAATGCCAAGACACTTGATAAAAATATTTCATTTCAAATCTTTATATGAACTTTTTCACTTCAACACGAAATACATTAGGTTTTAAAGATTCATTATACAATTACTACGAAATCTTTTGGAGGACTAAGTTTGAAACAGTATTTTATCTAAAATTGTTATTAATCAGAAAATGTATTCAAAATATTGATTCTCATCATATCATCCCCATAAAAATAAAATATCCTAAAAATATTCTTACCCAAGAAATTATCCTAAATATCCTTAATAACAATCTTTAATTAAATTTAAAAAAATATATATCCAAGTAAAAATATAATTTTTTGCTTATTCTATCGGATAGATTTGTATTAAGAAGATACATTAATATCTTAAAAAAACTAAATATTGTAAGTTTTCATCATAATAAACTTTGAAATATGTTTAAAATAATGTAAAGAAACATACCATATTTCATTATAAATATTGAAAAAAAAAAAAAAAAAATAAAAATAAATTTTAAATCTAAGAAAATTTATTGTTGGAATTACTTAAAATTTAATTTCAATTATTCAGAAAATTAAATTAGAATTATCGCTACTTTTCTCTACTGTTGTATGCTACAAAAAAAAAATCACTTTAATTTTATAAAAAAATAAATAAAACATAATCTCTGAATACATGGATCGTTTTAAATTTCAATGCACGAAGGAATTTTTAGAGAGCGTTCGTTGAATTTTAACGAAGCATACAACGCGAAAATTTTGTACATGATGTGTAATTTCATATCAATGAAATAACCGGTTGGATATTTCAAACGGTGAAAACAAAATCTGATGCAAAACATTATAAAACATAAAATAAAACAAAATCTCAGAAATTTGTGATTTAACAGAATAATTTTCTAATCATTGCAAATGACAAATTTATCTTTGATAAGACCAGAATGTGTCAAAATTATGCAAATTATATACAGGTGTATTTATTACGCATTCCGTTTTCGTCCTTTAAAATAATAAAAATTAATGAAATATAATTTTAAGACGTTTGGTTTTAAATGACAAGCACGGTCTTTGCAAGTCGTTTAACAGTAGACATTAAAAAGTAATTAATTTTTGTGACAATATCTTTGCATTTTAATGTGGAATGCATCATAAATTAATTATTATTGTTCTTAAACATTTCATTAAAAGAAAAAGACTTTTATTATAATAATTTCTTTAATCTAATTAATCACGCCATTATAGACGAATAATAAAAAGAAAATATTATTATGATTTATTACTTCAAAATTTATTGCAATATATATATATATATATATTAATCAACCACAGAAATTTTTTACCGGATTTATTTTTTCTTTAAATCGAGAATTTTAAATGTTTGGAAAATTTGGAATTTGGTCCATTTCAGGAAGCATACAGAACTGTCGTTTCGTAGACAATAGCCTTTACGACTCCCCGCTAATAAAAATCAAGAGGTGATAAATCAGGCGATCTTGGAGGCCATACGAAGAGACCACCATGCTCAATCTATCTACCTCCACATATACTTCCTGTAGCGCTTCTAACTTTTTTGTGAAATAGAGCGCTTAATACTACTTTCCGTATGCTTGCTTACTTTATGTGAAAAATTACAATACGTGTGAAAAATTTGTCAAGACAATCAATAAAAGCCAAACGAAATTATTTATAAAAACCTAAAAGGAATTCATTATAACATCCTGAGGATATCTTTATCAAAAATCCTCAGAATATTATCATATATTTATACAAACTATACAATAATAAAATGGCCTGAAACAAGTTGTCAAGACAATTAATGAAACCCAAACGGAATTATTTATAAAAACCCAAAAGAAATTCATTATAACATCCTGAGGATATCTATATATAAAAAAAGCCCTCAGAATATTATAAACAACGTTATATCTGTTGGATAGATGACTGCGTCCAAGTCAGAAACGCATCCAACGACATATTTACAGCGACGCAATACCAGCTTGATGTCTTTCCTGTAAGTGATATCGTTCTGCGGTGAAAAGAGATTTACAGAAATAACATCGTGCTGGAATGAAGAAAGGGAAAGTTATACAATCAATAATCGGTTATTTACACAGTAAAATAATTTTCTGGACTTTAATTTTGACTTATAGAGATAATCAATCAAGTTATCTAGAGATAATTTACGCGTAGCTTCATATAAGTAACCTCTGTTCAGATCAATGAACTACTGCAATATTTATTTTTCTCAGATGAAGACTGGTAATAAATCTCAATCAAGTATTGATAAAAATCAAAAATTCGATCATTTTCAAATCAGTATTTATTCATTTTTGAAGAGATGTATATTTTAAAAAAAAATTTATTTTTAAAATTTTTTTTGATCGATGGCTTGTTTTTTGAAATTTCTTTTGATTGATGACTTATTATTATTATTTTTTGTTGTTGGATTTGAAATCCTTATTTTTTAATAAACGATTTATTTTAAAGATATTCAGCTGAAAATAAGAATATCCATGGATCTAATAATTAAAAAAATTTTTAATTGACATTATTTTGTAGTAGCTTCTAAACATTCTTATATCTGATCGAAAATGATATTTTTGTATTTCTACTTTTTGCATAATCACATTTATAAACGGAAATAAAGTTTCAAATTTCCTACATAAATTCATTTCGTTTATAATTTCCTTTTTGCTTTTTCATTTGTATTTTCCTTTTTCATTTACATTTTCTTTAACTTTTTCGTTTACATTTTCCCCTTTTTTCGTTTACATTTTCCCTTTTCGTTTACATTTTTCCTTTTCGTTTACATTTTCCCTTTTCGTTTACATTTTCCTTTTCGTTTACATTTTCCCTTTTCGTTTACATTTTCCTTTTCCGTATATATTTTTCCTTTTCCTTTATATTTTGCTATTTCGTTTATATTTTCCTATTTCCACTTATATTTTTCCTTTTCCGTTTATATATTTTCCTTTTCCTTTATATTTTGCTATTTCGTTTATATTTTCCTTTTTCCACTTATATTTTCCCCTTTTCCGTTTATATTTTCCCTTTTCCGTTTATATTTTCCCTTTTCTTTTATATTTTTCCTTTTCGTTTATATTTTCCTTTTTCGTTTATATTTTCCTTTTTCTTTTTCGTTCATATTTTCCTTTTTCTTTTCGTTCATATTTTCTTTTTTTTTTTGTTTATATTTTCCTTTTTTCAAACAAACTAATTTGTAGTAGTTCATTATTATATTAGAACCATCATGAAATTGTAATGAGAAAAAATTAATATCACTTAAATTAATATATTTATCGCTGCTAATGAATACAATAAAGAAATGAGCATCCGAATAATCACCTTAATGCAAAAAAAATGCATTTGAAATTTTGTATTTAAAAAGAAAAAAAAAGGAACTTTACTTCTCAGCAAAAGTGAAAAAAAATAATGATTTTTTTGTATATTTAATTGTAATATTAAGAAAAGAAATTCAACAACTTATTTTTAATGAATTTAATAATGCATTAGTTTGAAAAGCTAAAACAAGCTGTTCTTTCTGGGCCTATAAATAAATAAATTTTATTTATACACTCTTTCAAAGTTAGTTTAAGTTGCTGTCAATTATTTTTTACAAATAAAATAATCTTATTAAGGTCATTATTATTATAATATAATTTTTAAAAATAAAAGGTCATTCTTTTTTAAAAAGTTTTATAATAATATTTACAGTTGACGGCAATAACATTAATATATTTTTTTCTGCATTATCAATTTTTAAAAAATAAGCAGACACAAAAATAATTGTTGTTTACTTGCTAAAGCAACACGAAAAATGCTAGGCACTTTGTTTCGGTTAAAAAATAAATAAATAGCACATACCAGAATTAACCTCAACTATTTATTACTTCTAAATAAATGGGGATGTAAAAAGAATGAGAAAATTAAATTTAAATAGAATCTAGAATAAATAATACCAACGTTATCTTTATCTTAGCAATTTAAATAATATAGCACTCTTGTAAAGAAAAAGTTGAAATATTGCAAATGCCATTAATCAAAATATATAAAAAAATCTCGATATTTGTCATGTTTGATATGCGAATATAAACACAAAAGAACGAACCGAATAAATACAAAAAAAAAAAAAAAAAAAAAAAATGCTGTAAAGATCTCAACTATCCTTTGAAAGTATAAATAACATGGAGCCACTTTTTACCTTTTTCCACAGCATAGCCCAAATAGTATAATTACATTTACTTATTATTTTTATGCCTGTAATTCATTGGGATCAATACAAGGAAATCAATCACTGCAAATTGACATTTTTACCAAGTAAAACACTACACCATCAATAACTACAGGGCATACCAATCACAAAAAAAAAAAATAAGTAAATAAATAAGTAAATTCGTAAAAAAGTAGGAGAGGAAAAAAAAAAAAATAGCTATCGATCATTTTTACCTGTTGTTTAGGAAGGCAAAACCACTCCCATTTTCGAAAAAGACTGTCCTGGATCGCACACTCTTGCCCTAGTAACACTGCCCTGGTTTTGCTTCCCCCAAACGATAATGCTTTCATCCCCCTCCCCCCTGTTTTTGAGCCACGTGCCGTGGAAGCGAGTAGTGTGAAGAACGTAACGTAAATGGAAAGGCGCATGCGCCACGCTTTTGGGTCGGGTAATCGATTTTTGGCAACTTTCTAGCCTTCTTTTGGACGACGATGTGGAATGGAGGGCAAATCCGAGAGAAAAATCGGCACAGTATGAATGGGGGCAACTTTCCAATGCTGTAGTCAATTTACTATTTTTACTACTAGATCCAGTTTAGTTAGGGGCGGGAGATTCATTCATAAAACTTAGGATAGGATTCGGTAATGGATAAAAGACTTGACGTTACTTATGCGAAGAATATAAGTTGATTTCAAAATTTTGTTTTCAGCGAGTTTTAAAAATGATCAAACATCGGAAATTTCACGTATCGTATTTTGTCATATTTTCATGCATAATACGATATAATATCTTCATTTATAATAATATTTTCAAAATATAATACTTTATAATATTTTCATTTCGTTTATATACGGGTTTTGAACTTTGGGTAAATTTTTTTGTAGAAAAAAAAAAAAAATACTCTCGGCTTATATACGGTTCGATATATATTTGGAAATATACGATATTACTGAGAATTTTTAAAACTTTTTCTAAAAATAAACAACGGAATTAGGCTTATATACGGTTCAGTTTATATTCAGAAAGATACGGCAATACTAAGAATTTTTAGAGCTTTTTCTAAAAATAAACAATGAGATTAACCTTATATACGGTTCGGAAATGTATGGTAACAGTGAGAATTTTTAGAACTTTTTTTCAAAAATTAACAAAGGAATTAGGCTTATATACGGTTCAGTTTATATTCGGAAATATACGGTAATACTAAGAATTTTTAGGACGTTTTCTAAAAATAAACAATGAGATTAGGCTTATATACGATTCGGTTTATATTCGGAAATATACGGTAATACTAAGAATTTTTAGAATTTTTTTAAAAATAAACAACGAGATTAGACATATATTGTTTTGTTTATATTCGGAAATACACGGTAGTACTAAGAATCTGTAGAACTTTTTTTAAAAATAAATAAAGGGATTAGGCTTATATACGTTCGGTTTATATTCGGAAATATACGTAAAATTAAGAATTTTTAGAACGTTCTCTAAAAATAAACACCGCGATTATGCTTATATACGATTCGGTTTATATTCGAAAATATACGGTAATACTAAGAATTTGTAAAACCTTTTCTAAGAATAAACATCGAGATTAGTCTTATATATAGTTCGGCTTATATTCGAAAATATATGCAGTAATACTAAGAATTTTTAGACCTTTCCTAAAAATAAACAACGAGATTAGCTTATATACGGTTCGGTTTATATTCTAAAATATACTAAAAATTTGTAGAACCTTTTTCAAAAATAAACATCGAGATTAGGGTTCTTTATATATGGTTCGGCTTATATCGGAAATATATGGCAATACTAAGAATTTTTAGAACTTTTTCTATAAATAAACAACGAGATTAAGCTTATATATGGATCATCTCGCAAGAAAAAAAAAGGAAAGAAAAAAAATGGAGGTACTTTTCCCGTTAGCTGGGAAGTGATCAATCGCCAAATATTGCTAAATAAAGCACACATTTATTTCGTTAGTTTATAATTCTTAAGTTTAAGAAAATTAAGTTAATTTTATATAATAAATATAATATAATATTTTTCATAATAAATGAGTTGTTTTATTTTTGAAATAATCTATATTGCTGGCTTGCCGTGGTGTTATCTCCAAAACGGAAAATCTGATGCTGGCGAAATTTATTCCTAGTTAACAGAAAAGTACCGAATTAATAATGAAATTATTATATCATATATATTATATAATTATTTTATTTTAATTATGTATAATAAATATGATTGGTAATTGTTTTTAAAGATTAAATCTGCTAACCTGATCGGGATTTAAATTATTAAAAAAAGTAAATTTAAATATTAGAAAAATATTTTATTCATTGTTTTCTACTCTATTTCAGACTAGGCTGATTTTTTCGATCTTTAGATATTTATGTGCTAATTTGGAATGTAAAAAAAAAAAAAAAATAAATAAATAAAAAAAAAATAAATAATAATAATAAAACAAAAAATAATGTTTCATTTTGAAACTGTACTCAAAAAACATAATGTGGTTGTTGCTAGATAACACTATAAAAACGTAAGCTTGTGTTAAACAAATATATTTGTGAACACACATTTTTTTGTATGAGTATTTATGAAAATAAATAAAAACCTCATCCCCCTTTCCAAAAAAAAAAGATAAAAAAAATTTTTGAAACCCTTTTGATTTTTTGAGTATTACAAAAACCATACCACATAATGAAACATTATATTAATGTACTATTAAGCATCAAATTCGTTGTTTTTTATTATATTATAATTTTTATTATAAATTAAAAACTGACACACACATACATGCATGCATATTTATTAGATAATTTTTGAGATATTTTCGTACGGATGCATCTCATCTAAATAGTTCTGAATTGTTATTTTGCTATCTAAATTAAATTACATAATTTAAATATTATTTATTCATTATATAAAATATACAGTGTTGCGAAGACCATCAAAAAATTCATATGAGCTATGGTAATAGGATAATATATATCTATTATATATGCAATCAACTAGCTATAACATGAACAATCTAAATAGGGAATAGCATAGACCATTTCAGGGTAGCACGTTATTACCTAAAGATCTAAATAATCATATAAGCATCGTTTTACGCCAATTCCTTTAATAGTATAAAATAAGGAGTTGGTAAAAGGCTAAGAAACTCTTTAAGAGGTAGACGAACCCTGAGAATTAATAATACAATATGAGTTGTTCTATGAAAGTGGTGCAAGTCCATTTTTTAAAAAAAGTTAACAGATTGTATTGTTATTATCATTAACTATGAGCTTTTATCTGTAAACAGTTCCCAAAAAAATCCTTCAAAATTTTCATCATTTTGTCACCATAAATTTACGTAATTAATGAAATTACGCCTCTTTCAAAGTAAAAGATATTTTGTAAGTTCACTTTCCACAAAGACGTAATATTTAATTCAAAATTTATACTACATAATTTCACTACTTCATTTTTATATGGGTGGCAAAACTGTTAACGAGTCGTTCGTTGACTGAAAATTTGTTGTTTGCCCAGTGAATCATCGTCAGAGGAGGACTCCATAGCTAGAGTTGAAAATGCAATTTGTAGTGTGTTCTGTTTGTTCACTTAACTTGAAGTAAATAAATACGATTACCTCTATAATTACTAATTGCTATTTTTTATTTTTTTTTTTTTTTCACATATTTAATAAAATTTTTATAAAAATATTGGTTTGATTCAATTGAAATCCCATATTTAATATATCATAAATGTATGATTTACACATTTTGTTGACTTTGAAAATGGTGGAAGTCCATTTGAGGTTATCAAAAGCATAAATTTCTTTTAACTAAAACTTTAAAAACTATCGCATTATAAACTTAAATCATTTTAATATTTTAAAAACATCAAATGAGCGTATTAACATAATACCAATATTTTTCCCACCATTCAAATACAAACCCATAAATATCTCTATATAATATAAAATGGACTTACACCACTCAAAGAAAACGGATCATATAGTATATATATAATAAAATAGTTAAGCAAATTTAAAGATTTCATTTAGTTTTATAAAGTTGAAAATTTTATTTTAAATTAAAATGAATTCATTTTAAAATAAAGATAAAAAGTCGCAACACAAGAGTAACAGCTATGTGAAGAACACAAATTTTACATGCAATACTACAGAGAGTTAAATAAAATTACATAAATACATTCAGTTAACATAATATCCCAGACAATAAAACCTCAAAATTATTACGACAGAAAAAAAAAAATGTAAAAACCAATAATTTCATGTTGTACATAGCCACTGTTGGAAATCACGAATGAATTGGTTAACAAGTAGTTTTTCCTATATTACATATCTCATAGCAAACAATACACGGATTAGATTCAGTATGCTTTCCATGCTCTTTGTTCAGCTAAGTATATTAATGGATTGTAAATTTGCTTCTTTGTAGATTTTTTTTTTTTATTACTGTCTGAAATCATTTTGATTGCTGAAACTATTTCGCATACAAAAGATATAATAAGGAAAAAAAAAATAAATAAAATTTATTAATAAAAAAATTCGTGGTTAAAAAATTTCGTTATTTATATATTTATGTTTATTTTACTTATTTATTTTTATTTTTTCTTTCTTTATTTCTTTTTGTTTATTTATTATTACTTTTTTTGAACATTGGTTGGCTTCGTGTTCCAATTATGAATGCATGCGAACAATCCTCCCCCTAGGCGATGAGAAGATGTCTTTTTTAACTTCACATTTATCTGCCATATGAGAGAAAATGTGAAAACTCCTACCAGTGAGCCTAACTATAGACTGAGATGCTTTACAAACGTTGTCAGTAATCGCTGTAGAGTTTTTCGTTTTTGAAGCAAATCTGCAACGGATACTGCTGGAGAATTCGACCACTGTGAGAATTCGAAAAATTTAATTTAATGTATTATAAATTTCAGTAAAAATGTTGGGCGTGCAGGTGCCACAGGTCTCGTGTTCGAGTCCCGGATTTTTTTATGTTTATAGTGGTTCGGAATTCACTTTAAACCATAGGTCCCGGTCTCATTTGACTATAGAGCGTTGAGTGTAGGGCTAAAACCCCTACCCGCAAGAAAAACTACTGTCTGAAAATCTGCCAGAGAGCAGTCCACCACATGGCTATTGCGCCAATGATGATGACTGAAAAATTAAGTAAGAGTTGAAGTAATAATTGACAACGATAACGGTTAGACCATTAATCTTACTTTTCAATACAGAAATATTTACATATCAATCGAAATATTAAAAAAAAAAATCATCTTTTTTGAAACAGAAAAAAACGGGTGGATTTAGAAATAAATATAAATTTAATTTTAAAAGTGATGCCACTTAACCCTTGAGGCAAAATAGTGGTCCTTTGATAAATTACGCAGCTAGCATGGAGAAGAAGTCAGACTCGAATTCGCTGCTGGCGAACGTTGCTGTCACTGCTTTTAGAAACGAGAAAACTTAATGAGGAATGTGATAATGTGCATAAATATTTAGAGGGCCAGTGGGTGTGTTCCGGAATTTCTTCGCAAATTCGGGGATACTGTATACGATTAACAAAATTAACGATACCACAAAATAACAATACCAACGACATGTCACAAAAAAAAAAAAAAAAAATGAACTCTTCTAGTGTTATAATTTTTTGTATGTTGCTACATAAACTATTGTTCTTTGGCGTTATTTTAACCCTTGTCCTTTAAACATCATCTTGTTCTTAAAATAAATACAGTACTGCTCATTACATTGTGCCTCCTTATATTTAGGATATTTGGATATTTCCCCCTTTTTAGAAAGACACAGTTTTTAATTTATGCTCACAAAAGTATAAATTCAGCTTCATCACATGAAATAACATTCTATTTATATAATTCTATTGTTAATTAAAAATATCTCTTAGATTGAAATGAAGTTTTGTAATTCCTTATTGAAGAGTTAAAAAAATAAACTAATATTAGAACTTTGAAAAAATCGACATTTATATCGCGCTTTACCTATTGACAAGGGTGATATAATGAGGCCATCGTTACATAACGTTACTATAATTAAAGTGTTTTTGAACTCAATTTAGCTATTCATTAACTGCAATTCTACCAAATTAAGACGTTGAAATTGCAGTATTCAGTTTAAGGCGGCTATTTTTAGCAATACTTTCTTAAATTTTATTGATTTCATGTGAAATTTGCATTAAAAAACCTTTCCATCTTTGTTATAAAATATTCGCATTTTAGTATGGTTAGACTCAATATGCAAACAAATAATAAAAAGAAGTACATATTTTTGAAAATAAGAGATGCACAAAAGAATTCAATCAATATAGAAAATCTTGTTGACAAAGAAAGCAATAGTTTGCTCTTCTTAAATGGAGAGTAACCAACCAACCAAAAAATGAATAAAAAAAATGAATAAATAAATAGAATGATATAAATAAAAGTACTTGGTTTGAAATTATTTCTGTGGATAAGTCTTCAATAGACTTAGAAGTAATTAAAAGTCTATTGATAATTTATCCACAGAAGTAATAAGTCCTGAATAGACTTTAATTATTTCAAAGTCAATTAATGATTGTGGTATAATGAAACACAAAAATGCATAATTTTATGATGAGAAAAATTAATTAGTTCTCTATTTTGTTGCATTAACATTTCTTAACAGAATAATGAACAAAATATAAAGTATAATTTTAAGGTAATGAAGGATAGATTTAAATGTATAATAAATATATTCTTTTAAAGAGTATCAAAATAATTATTTATGCATAATGTAAAAAATATTTCACGTGTTAATTTTTATCACCGTATTTAAATTCTGACACTTAAAAGACATTCTTTACAATATTAGATACAATAGTGACAAATTACAGGAATTAATAAAAATTCGAACATTTTTAATAGTTTAAGGTGCTTACCTGACTGACCCTTATAGATAAAAATAATCTGGTCAGGCATTAAAAAAAAAAAGTGAGACATTATCAGTCATTAAAAATATAAAAAAATCAGACATTATTAGTCATTAAAAATATAAATAAAAATCAGCCCTTATCAGTCATTAAAAATAAAAATAAAAATCACTTCTAATCAGTCATTAAAAATAAAAACAAAATCAGTCCTTATCATAAAAACAATTCCCAGTTATCAATTTGTTAAAATTCAAAATTCATGGGAGACTTAATTGTACATCAAAAAACCCACATATTTTAAAAAGTACTAAATGGATATATATATCCTTTTGTACTTTTTAAAATCTGGTAAAATTGTGTTTCAAATTACGGAAAAACCCTTCAATCGACGAACATTAAATAATTTGAGATGAAACAACTACACGATGTATATTTTTTTAAGGTCAATCAGTTAGAAAATTTTACAAACAATAATAATAATAGTTAAGTAAAGAAAAAGAAAACGGTTACAGTGCTCTGGTTCTATTCCTCTAAAAACCCATTATTCCTGGCTCTGGAGAGATGAAAGGACTTTAAGAATAATTCATTCACTTTTCATAGAGAGGTTGATGACGATTAAAAATCTTGACAGACATACACAGATACATATTTAACTTCTTTATAAAACGAATAATATCCTATAAATAATAATATACGCCAGAATATATATATATTCTATGTAAGTATGTAATTGAGTTTTAAATTTAATTCATGGGGGTTTCTTTCAAAAACGGCATTTATTTCCCAAAATTAGTTTATATATCAATCAAATTATTGTACTTCGTTCCGAACCACTTTAGAACTCTGGTAAAAGAAGAATTCCTCGTCGTAAGACGATTCATCTTTTGAGGCAGGCAGTGCGATATTGATCAAGAAAATGATATTCAGAAGAAGAATCCTAGCTTCTTTAATGTAATTATTGTCATCATTTTTTACTACATAAACCTTTTATAATAAGCAAAATATTTTTGTGTTTATAAATATATGTATATATATATATATATATAATAATTCTATTTTAAAGAAAATTCTATAGCTTTTAAAGATATACTTCTACAAAATATAACTCTAAGCCCTAGATATAATTATTTGGTTTTGAAACTATAATTCTATAGCTTTTTCTAGATATAATTCTACAGCTTTTCTAGATAAAATTCTACAGCTTTTCTAGATATAATTCTATAGCTTTTCTAGATATAATTCATAGCTTTTCTAGATATAAATAGCTTTTCTAGATATAATTCTATAGCTTTTCTAGATATAATTCTACAGCTTTTTCTAGATAAAATTCTAAGCTTTTCTAGATATAATTCTACAGCTTTTCTAGATATAATTCTATAGCTTTTCTAGATATAATTCTACAGCTTTTCTAAAAATTCCTTTTCAGATATAATTCTATGGCTTTTCTAGATATAATTCTAAGCTTTTCTAGATATAATTCTAAGAATAATTCATTCAGCTTTTCTAGATATAGAGGCTTTTCTAGATATAATTCTACAGATTTTCTAGATAAAAATCTTGAGCTTTTCTAGATATAATTCTACAGCTTTTCTAGATATAATTCTATACTTTTCTAGATATAATTCTACAGCTTTTTTTAGATATAATTCTATAAATATAATTCTATAGAGATATAATTCTATAGCTTTTCTATATATATATTCTAGATATAATTCTATAGTTTTTCTAGATATAATTCTACAGCTTTTCTAGAATTTAATTCATAGCTTTTTCTAATATAATTCTACAGATTTTCTAGATATTTCCTTTTCTAGAAAATTCTATAGTTTTCTAGATATAATTCTATCAATATAATTCTATAGCTTTTCTAGATATAATTCTACAGCTTTTCTAGAAAAATTTAGAGCTTTTCTAGATATAATTCTACAGCTTTTATAATTCTATAGCTTTTCTAGATATAATTCTACAGCTTTTCTAGATATAATTCTATAGCTTTTCTAGATATAATTCTATAGCTTTTCTAGATATAATTCTATAGCTTTTCAAGATATAATTCTATAGCTTTTCTAGATATAATTCTATAGCTTTTTCTAGATATAATTCTATAGCTTTTTAGATATAATCCTACAGCTTTTCTAGATATAATTCTACAGCTTTTCTAGATAAAAATTCTACAGCTTTTCTAGATATAATTCTACAGCTTTTCTAGATATAATTCTATAGCTTTTCTAGATATAATTCTACAGCTTTTAGATATAATTCTATAGCTTTTCTAGATATAATTCTATAGCTTTTCTAGATATAATTTTATAGCTTTTCTAGATATAATTCTATAGCTTTTCTAGATATAATTCTATAGCTTTTCTAGATATAATTCTACAGCTTTTCTAGATATAAATAGCTTTTCTAGATATTTCTATAGCTTTTAAAGATATAATTCTACAGCTTTTCTTTAATTCTTTTCTAGATAAAAATAACTTTCTATAGCTTTTCTAGATATAATTCTATAGCTTTTCTAGATATAATTTTATAGCTTTTCTAGATATAATTCTATAGCTTTTCTAGATATAATTCTATAGCTTTTCTAGATATAATTCTACAGCTTTTTCTAGATATAATTCTATAGTTTTTCTAGATATAATTCTATAGCTTTTCTAGATATAATTATATAGCTTTTCTAGATATAATTATATAATTCTACAGCTTTTCTAGATATAATTCTATAGCTTTTCTAGATATAATTATATAGCTTTTTCTAGATATAATTATATAGCTTTTCTAGATATAGTTATTAGCTTTTCTAAACATAATTCTACAGCTTTTTCTAGATATAATTATATAGCTTTTCTAGACATAATTCTATAGCTTTTCTAGATATAATTCTATTTCTTTTAAAGATATAATTCTGTATATTTTTAAATACAAATCTATAGCTTTTCTAGATATAATTCTATTTTCTTTTAAAGATATAATTCTACAGCTTTTTTAAATATAAATCTATAGCTTTTCTAGATATAATTCTATTTCTTTTAAAGATTTTCTAGATATAAATTATAAATATAGCTTTTCTAGATATAATTCTATTTCTTTTCTAGATATAATTCTACAGCTTTTCTAGATATAATTCTATTTCTTTTAAAGATATAATTCTATAGCTATTTTTAAATATAAATCTATAGCATTTCTAGATGTAATATATATTAGTTTTTCTACATTTTCTTTCTTTCTCACTTATTTTATTTAATCATAAGCATTGTCTTCGGGCATTACAAAATTAAAATACGAAACTTTCCCCAGATAAATAATATGTAAAAAAAAAACATTTAAGTCAACATGCAAATAATTTTTAAAAAAAAAATATGCCAAGAAAATAAATGAGAAATTAAACCAATGATCACAATTTTAATAGCATACCATTAAAATAGTCATACCGAACCAATACAGAGAAAAATACAAAAATTGAAAGAAAAACCTAGCAAATATATAAGAAAACACACATAAATGTATTTCGAGATAATAAAATCAAAATAAACTCACAAGAAATACCAATGCATAGGAGAAGAGATTTGTTCCTTTAAGTAAATTATTTTCAGTTTGATACGAGATTTAACCTTTCACGTCCTTTACCATATCACAATACATACAATCTAGATTGAAAGTGGTTCGTTCACTCTAAAAAGTTCAAAAATTATTTTATTTCGAAGAATATCTTTTCAAAACCGCCATGCAAAAACAGCATTTATTTGCCCACCTGGAGACATTCGCCCTTTATTTTTCGTTTAATTATATTTTACTGTTATTTTCATATCGCTTTTCGAGTGTAAGGGAGGGTTACACGAAAATGCCCATTACATCCAAAACCAGTTTTTAACCATTTTCTCTTTTCCCTTGATGCATTACTGTCCAGTGCTTACAGCTAAGAGTTCCATTTTATAAATACATAAAAAAGAATAAAATAAAATAAAATAAACGAATTCTCTCTGACTGGGAAAGTAAAAATTTTTTTTTTTTTCTTTAAATAAAAGAAAAAACCAATCAAAAAAATCACAAACATTCCCAACGAAATATTTAAGTCTAATTTAGCCAGAATCCAAATCTTTTGGGATTTCTTTTTTTTTTTTTTTCCTTGAGGCAACAGTTCTTACTCTCTCAAGATTAGGGGTGGGGAAAAAAATAAGAGGGAGGGCTGGGAAAAGAGATGCACAGAGAATGGAGTAAAATTTTCTCGTGACCAATTAGGAATTTGTAGAAAAAAAAAAAGAATTTCGCAGTCATTGAAGCGCATATAAAATAGCTCCCCATACGTTGAAATTCGCAAGTTATGCAATGTACTGAATTCAAAAACGATCACTCTCGACCAGCTTCCAAGTAAGGAAAAGGACAACATTTTGAAGCAAAAATATATGAATTATAAAAATGAATAATAAAATAAAAACAAAATATAATATAATAAAATAATAAATTTTAATATAAATAAATATAAAACAAAATAAAATATAAAACGAATAAAATAAAAATAAATAAATATAAAACAAAAATAAAATGTCAATAAAATAAATATAAAATACAATAAAATAAATAAACTATAAAAAGAAACAATAAAAAATAAAACAAAATATAATAAATAAATATAAAATGCTATAAAATAAATAAACTAAATAGAAAAACAAAGTGTAAAAAAAATAAAATAAAAATAAAATAAATAAATAAGCAAAAAAAAATTTTAAAAAAATAACAATAAAATATAAATATAAATTAAATATAAAAATAAATATATAAAATAAATATATTAAATACAATCAAATAATAACTAAAATAAAATAAATGTAATAAACTAAAACAAATATAAAATACAATAAAATTAATAAAATATAAAAAATGAACAATCAAAATAAAACAAAATATAATAAATAAAAATAATAAATTATAAAATAAATATAAAACAACAAATAAAAATAAAAAATATAAAAAACAATAAAAGAAACTATAAAAAGAAACAAAAATTATAAAATTAAATAAACTCTAAAAATGAAATAAATAAAAATAAAAAAAAAATATTATAAAATAAAATAAATTATAAAATAAACAAAATTGATTATAAAATATAAAATTACAAAAAATTATAAAATAAAATATAAAATTAAAATTTTTTTTTAAAAGAATAACAAAAAAATTTATAAAATAAGATATAAAATTTAAAAAAAAAATTAAAAAGCACTATAAAAAAATAAAATAATGAAATAAAAAAAAAACTTTTTTTTCAGTATCGATTTCGGAGAATTTTAAATAGCAATGGCCTTGGCTTTAAAACCATTATTTTCTATGATTTTATTTCGCTGATAACTTTTATTAGTCGCTATCTTTTATCTATATTCTTGACAAACAGAATGCATTTTTTCTTTCCTTGCATGTTAATCTAGTTCTCATGCGCAATGAGTGATATATCGCTTGAAATATTTCATTCAGATAGCTTTTAAAAGGTGATTTAAATAAGCTCTTACTGCGTGTATTTGTGTAATCAAATAAGAGCTCTCTCTTAAATGGTACAGACTTGAATATGAGTTGGTGTTGCGGAACACCTTTTAAGCCACTATAATAATTTTCCGATGATAAAAAATGTGCATACAGAACAAGAAGCATCTGTAGAAACTAATGGAAAATTCACATTATGTGAGCAAAAATATCTTATTTACATACATAAAAATTACATTATTTACTAAAAAAATCTATATATTATATAAAATTTAATGAGGTCTTATACCTAAAATAATAATTATATATTAAAATATATTATACATTGATTACTTTTTGCTGATTTGGTTTCTCGCTCTACGGTCATTTTTTGCACCCTTCAGGCTAATCAAACCGAGACCTACAGTTTAATGTGTATTCCGAATCACTAATAAACATCCATGCTACCGTCAGGATTCGAACCTGAAGCCTGTGATACCGAAGAACACAGCTGTAATCAATTCGCTATCAGGTCGCTACTTTGTGTTGAGAAACAATATTGATGAAGATTGAAAAATCGGTGTTCAGAAAAATTTCCAAGGTAAAGTGTTATTAAACAATCTCATTCTTTAATGAATCTAATAAATATTAATAATGTTGTTATAAGATGTGGATATTGTTATGAAACTGAGAGGTATTATGAAAACCAATTGGTGTAAAAAAATATTGTTATAAAATTCGTTACAAAGCATTGTTAATGTTATAAAACGAACTGTTTAAGAATTAGATACTATTATAAAACATGAATATTATTATAAATAATAATTGTTACAGAAAATGGACTGTTATAGAAATTAATTGTTACAGACAATGGACTGTTATAGAAACTAACTGTTACAGAATATGGACTGTTATAGAAACTAACTGTTACAGAATATGGACTGTTATAGAAACTGTTACAGAATATGGACTGTTATAGAAACTAACTGTTACAGAATATGGACTGTTATAGAAACTAACTGTTACAGAATATGGACTGTTATAGAAACTAATTGTTACAGAAAATGGACTATTAAAAAAAAACAATTTTTACAACCTGATTGTTAATGGATTGTTATAGAAACTAATGGTTTATAGACAATGTTATAAAATCTAATTGTTTCAGACAATGTTATTAAAACTAATTGTTACAGAGACAATGGATTGTTATAGAACCTGATTGTTACTGAATATGGACTGTTATAGAACCTGATTGTTACAGAATATGGACTGTTATAGAAACTAATTGTTACAGAAAATGGACTGTTATAGAAACTAATTGTTGCAAAACCTGGATAATGATATAAATAAGTGTGTTCTTATAATAATTAAATTTGACCTCAAAATTAATAATCAATTTTAATTTATTCGGTGTTTCCGGTTACATGGTCTGTAATCCGGCACGTTTGGGACCAATGGCCGTGCCGGATTATCGGGCGTGAATATTGTTTGAACAGGTATATCAATGATGAGTCACTTTTAAACGATTAAAACGTGCGCATATTTAATGCATTTAAGCACATTCTGAACCTATGTTGACACTGTAAATTTCCGACAAATATTTTTGACATTGTAGTAACTACAAAATCAAAATTTATCTACTGAATATTAAAGTAAATGAATATTATTGCATTGTTAAAAACACATCCAGACGCAATTAATACGCAATACAAATACAATATATTAAAACAGGTTGTTATAAGTTACTCTATGACAAGAAAAATACGTATGAAGCTGCCTTACTGTTAAAAAAAATCTCATATAATAGTGCTTCTGTGATGTGGGTCTTTTCTTCAAAAAAATCGTTATGAATTACACAAAAATTTATGTGTTTTAAGCTGCACTAAAATAAAAACTGATAGTTACGATAATTGTGAGCAGTGCTGTGTAGCTATTTGGCTGTCAAGATCAAAAAATGCCGGAAACTACACGAAAAAACCCGAAAATGGAAGACTCAATCGGTGACAGATTATAAAAAGTGCCGAACCATCGAATGTTAGATTACAGAGCGATTACAATACAACGAACTGTGGAGTGAAAAATATTGCATATCTAAGCAAAAAAATATTTAAGTAAACGGATATACAAAGACAAATACATGCACTATTAAATCCATAAAGTATCCGTTTTTTATATCATGTAATATCAATTATATTAATTACATATAATAACTTTTAATATGATCATTGTGTCTGACATTTTCTTCAAATTTTCATGATTGTGTAAAAAAGTCTTTCTTTTAAAACAGATATTAATAAACAAAAAATATTACGGGCCAAAACTAACAAACTTTAATACAGTTAGTACATGACTTCCTAACCGTCTGTGGTCCGTACATTGGAAAGGTAGGGTGAGTACATGGCGTCTAACTGTTTGGGGTCCTTATAATGGACACGTTAGTGTTACTACATGACTAATTCTGACGTTTATTGTATTAATATTTTAATTGTATTAACAGAGGCAATTTAAAATGTGATAAATTATATAGTACATCTTTTAAGTGAAAGGAATTCTGCTAAAAGAAATAAAGAACTGTCCAAATTTCTGTATATTTTTCAGTAATTCAAAATTTTCATTTGATATTTAAATAAAATAGCTTATAAAAAGTAGTTAATTGTTGAAGCGATTAAAAATTTAACTAATAGTTAAATTTAAAACTTTCTTCGCTTATTATCTAGTTGAATAGATACCATTTCATCAATTCAGACTTTGTGCTATTATGACAATAAAAACTCATCGTGGCAAGCAAAAGAAAATACACATGCACACAAAATTATATACGTGTGATATTTTATAGTCTGACGTTAAAGACGAATTTCAAAAACCAATCAATAGAAATACCACAAAGTGACGACGGCCGGTTGTCATTGTGTCAAGTCGGTTGTCAAGCGATAGCGAACTGTTGATAAATTAAATAGCGCAATTTGAAGTCGAAGAGCAAATATTTATTTAATAAGTAGCCGGCAGCAATGAAGAGACTATTCATTTAGTTGCGTCTAACGCTTTATTGCATTTATAGTGCTGTTTAATTCATATATATGTATTTGACCTAACATTTAAAGAACTTTAAGAAAGTGGAATAAAAAAAAAAAATGTTATTAACTCTCAAAAATTGCTTTTAATATATGTTATTATTAAGCTCTCAAAAATTTCTGTAAACGTTATTATGTAGGATAATAATTAGTAAGATCTTAATGCAATGTTTAAAACTTCCACAATGCAACTAAATGTTTAAAACTTCCACAAAATTAAATGTTTAAACAACTAAATGTTTAAAACATTCCAAATGTTTAAAACAAATACAACTAAATGTTTAAAACTTCCATCCAAATGCAACTAAATGTTTAAAACTTCCACAAAACTAAATGCAACTAAATGTTTTTAAAACTTCCACAATGCAACTAAATGTTTAAAACTTCCACAATACAACTAAATGTTTAAAACATCCACAATGCAAAGCAACTAAATGTTTAAAACAAAACTTCCACAAAGCAACTAAATGTTTAATGTTTAAAACTTTCACAATGCAAATAAAGTCAAATCAGGTATTTCTAGCTTGGGAATAACTTTTAATTCAGTATATCAAAAATTACAAATATAAACTGTATGTATACAAATTTACAAGCCATTTTATTGCTAAAACATGTCATGGATAATGGTAAAAAAATATTTAAATATAAAATACTAGATAATTAATTTGATTTATTCAATGAGTGAGGAAAATATTTGCTCACATGCCTTGCTATTTGAATGCTACAAGGAAAAAAATTTTTTATGTTATCATTTCTGCAATGTAAATTTTGTTCATGAACGTAAATTTACGCAAAATTCCGTTAAATATAATGTAAAATCCACAAAAACCTGATCCAAAATAAAATTATTAAAAATAAACACAATTAAGCTATTAGATATGGTCCATATGAGTAAATTTAAATTTACGCTAATTCCGTTAAATGTAATGTAAAAATCCACAAAAACAAATTATACACAATCAAACTATTGGATATTTTCAGTTTTTGTAGAAAAATGCAAAGTATTGGAAAAGTTTTAAAGCGGAGAGTACCAAAAAAGTTTGCTCTTTGAAAAAAAGTTTAAATGTTTTTTTTTTTCTAGCTAAAAAGAAGCTCTTTTTTTATTCTGATTTATAAAATATATTCGATATCTTCACAAATACTGCCTTGCATTTATTTCCCAACAATTACTATAACTATTGTAAATAAAACATTTAAATTTTAAGGCTAAAAGTTACCATAATGGCTTAAAGCTTAAACAAAACAAGTAATATAAAATTTTTTTTTTTTTTAAAGTCAATTCCTACTTCTTTTTTTCACTATATTTCAGAAAGTCCTTTATAAACAATTTTTATTCATTTTTTAAGTTTATCTGGCGCCATGTATTGGTAGATACATGCAACTTAAATCTAAAAAAATAAAATTAATTAATTAAATTTAATTAATGAATTAGTATTTGAAAAAACTGTGTTAACATCAAGTGTCAACCACTGCCAGTTAAAAAAATGTATTTGAACTTGAGTGGATGAATAAAAAGTATTTTATGAAAGATTGAAAATTTGAACAAGATATATATAGGGAGAGTGTGAGCTAATAGAAGGAGTTGAATAATTATCATTGTTAATGAATCATAGTCTGGAATTATGGATTTAAAATGTTCAAAAACATTGATAGTCATATTGGTAGATCTATGCCCTTAAGAAAAATATAGCCACATTTTTATTAATTTATCAGGCGAATACCTTAATCGGAATAATTTATCCATTCATTAATAGAGTTTATAAATTCATCTCAAATAATAGTGATATTTTTTTTGTCTGAAGAAGAGATATCGTGAAATATATCTAAGCCGTTAAAAGATTTTAATCTGAAAAGAAAATGTTTTCACGCTACATAAGAAAAACTCAATATAACTAAATTAATGTATCAGCTATACAATCTAATACATAAAATGTGATGTTGAAACAACGAGAACATACGAGATAAAAAAAGGAAAAAGCGTATTAAAATAAGAAAAAAATTTTTAGACAGGCAGGCGTAAAAAATCAAATAAAACATTTACAACCTTGATTGCAAAATGCATAAATTAGTAGATTTCAAATTTCATGCTACTTGTTAAATTTGTTAAAGGAATTTGAATGTCATTGGTTGTAATTGGCTATTAGCAAAAATACATTGTACAGTGGTTGATTTTAATAGTCCCCAAATCATTGACAACATTGTTTCTTCAAAATAGATGATTCAAGGTAATTGGCTATTATAAGTTAAGTACATTGGATCAGGATTGGTTAATCTATCGTAGATGGAAGTTGGATATCCGTAAAATAAACGGAAAAGAAAGACGAAATGTTTTAATATTATCATCAAACAAAAATTATCAGAAAAATATTGATAATATATTATATATCGTAACGGCATGCTTGTTACTTCGCACAATTTGTACTCAGAAATATTTTAACTAATTTATTTACAAGTTATTATTAAATTATTAGTTTACGAAGTTTTAAACTCTTCAAAACGAAGGAATTCATCCAAAATCGGTTGCTAACTGACTGACTTACTCCCCGGTACTAAAGCTACCCGATAACCAATTGGCTAGGTACTACGGGCATCAGGTTCGAATCCTGGGAGTGGCATCGATATTTGTTAGGGGTTCGTAATCCACGTTAAACTGTAAGTCTCGGTCTAATTAGCCTAAAGTGTGCAAAAAATGACTGTAGAGCGACAAATCAAACCCCGGCACTACAGTCCACGACGGACCACGGCCTATCTAACAATACGACTCCAAAATCGTCTAACTCGAACTTTGGTTTTCCAATTTGTGATCTTTAGATTCTTCAGATCTTTTTCTACTTCATCAAGCCATCTCTTTTTTTCTGGCATTGGCATTTTTTTCTGGCCCTGGCATTTCCCCTTGAAAATCTTCTTTGTGCCTCTGTTTATCGTCCATTGTGTCCTAGACATTGAAATCTCTTTGACTTTATATGATTTATGATATCCTTTTCTGCAAACAATTTTGCAATTTCATGATTGTAACGCCTCCTCAAACATCTCAAAATTTGTTGCATATCATCTTAAATGCCAATCTATGACACAGTCTTTGAAATTAATTTCACCAACTGAATTTTCTTTCTTTCTTATTCATATCTCAGAAATATATTTAAATATAAATACAAGCACATAAGTATGTTGTTACTGATTCTTCCTAGATCAGGTCCAACATACATCGTCCAGAAATCAAATTAGAGCAAAATAACGTTATGCCCAAATGGAGTAAATAACAATTGAGAAAAGTCTGTTCAACGTTACATTTTCTGTTGTTTACCATCATTTAATTTTGATGCAGAACTTTTCATATCTGTTCGAACTTAAGACATTGTAAGCCTCCAGAAACAAATCTGAAAAGATTTCCAAAACTTAGAGTATTAAAACTATCTCTTATAATAAAAACAAAATTATGAGGCGAATATGATTTGGACGAATACTTATGAAGTGACAGCGTATATTAAATCATTTGAATCATAATAATCGGCATTACACCAACTTTGAAAACGTTTAGCAAAAATTAATCAATGTGCGCGTGCCACTTTACATCTGAACGATAGCATATGTAATCTGTGGTGTAATCGGGTTTTTTCATATCTTTTTTTTTAGAGATTTACTGTTAAAAAGCAAGGTAAAATATCATACTGTCTCTAAAATCTGTAAAAAAAAAATGCCACTGTATAAATCCCAAAAAATTACTAGAAATGAGAATGCATATTCTATAATATGGCAAGTGGAACAAATCTAAGATCTCATAGCCTTTAACTGGTTAAAAGAGAAGATAGCTGAAAGGTTGTAACTCAAAAATCAATAAAATGCGAATTAAGACGATACTTAAGAAAACACACGAAATAGATTTAGATTTCTTTTAAAGAACTTCTAACTCACTAGTATTTTAGGACATGCCATAAAATATCAATAACAAACTTTGAATTAGTAATGAATGTGAAAAATCAATGGAAACACTAACTTTTGGCCATTTTTAAGACATAAAAATTGGTTGCTACATTTTAAAATAATTAACAATATCAAATTATTTAATCATCTACTCTTCTATTCAGAATAAATTTAGCCCAAAAAATATTAACTGATCAAATTGTAATGAAATCCTCGATTGTAAAAGAATAATATACTTCATATTATCATTTGCAAAACTTCGATTAGTCTTTGACAAATAAAAGTTTTGCAATGATAAATGACATATATTATTCTTGAAATGATATTGCTACATATCAATGATTCTTATTCTATTAATATGACATATATCATTCCAGTAACATGCTTCACTTTTAGAAAACTGTACATTAGGGCAAGACACTTTTTGTTATTGAAGTTATGAATAACACAAATGAGCTTAATCCTTTTATTCAAGAAATTATCGATATATAATGTTTCTATACAAATTTTCCATACAATGTTATGTCTAATTATTGTAAAGCTGTAAAAGTTAAGTTATATTACAGAAATAATAATCTTTAGTGACTAGTTCAATAAGCTTTCAGAATATTCTAATAAATTTGCAGTTCTTGTTAAATCTGTTGTTGTTATTGTTACCTATGGCTTAATCGGAACTCAATCCATGCAAATTTAGCTAAAAACAATATAGAAACAAATCAAAATTACAAAGGGAAAAAGACGAGACATTTTTAACAAAAAAAAAAAAAAAAAAAAAAAAAACACGAAAGGCTTAAAAAACAAGTTAAACGTTTTAAGGATAAAATTTAAAAAGCTAGAAGCACTATAATAAAATCAGGACATATTTTCTCTGACCCTCCAGTACAGAGTATACAAATCACAATACTGCTGCAAACAAGTAGATGGGCCTTCTTTCATTTTATCTGTCTTACATAAAACACATATATCATCTCTATCATCCATCACAATCCTTACTTTGGCCAGATGTTCACCCAGGCAGTCGTGTCCAATTCTTAATCTAAAATTGGCAAACAGCCTCTTTTGCGAATTTTTCCACTAAATTTTTTTCCAGTCATCCCCGATTGTCTCCCAGAATTTTTTGTCTTCTGTGTTAGATAACTCACTAATATACAATGACTTAATTTTGACCCGTGTAATTCTCCTAGATATGACATTGTCCAGGAGCTTCTTCTGTTCCTTTTTTGATGGAAGATCTGCTCTTCCGTTTCCATCCATTCAAAATGTTATGGAATCCACTGAAATGTGATGTATTCCGGGACAAGTAGCCGTTACTCATTAAATCTATGGATACTTTAAAAATACGCTTAATATCAAAGTCTGAAAGCTGCATAGAATTTTTATCTACCTGCCAGAGTTTGACAGGTGTTGGGATGCCTAAACAAAAAAGCTATCAACTTTTGTGTGTGTTGTATCTAAAAACCATCTTCAGTCCAAGTTTACTACGGGTATAATAATATTAAATCTGTAAAGTGATCAATCTCGCTCTTGGACTTCAACGGCTTGTTAAAGATTATGAAATATACAAATGGCATATTTGTTCTAAACTGTGGTGGCTCTTCATCCATTTTTAATAAATATGATAAAAGAAATTTTGATACTGACTTCAATGCGTCTAATAATTTGAAACATTTATTATTTACATAACAGAAAACAAGTTGCATAGAATCTTTATCCGCCTGTCACAGTCTATCCGAAGTTGAGATACCTAAAAAAAAAAGCTATCCACTTCTTGTGTTTGCTGTATCTAAACACCATCTTAAGTTCCAAATTTACGACGAGTATGATAGCATTAAATCTGTTAAGTGGAACATCTCTCTCTCTCTTGGACTTCAAGGGCTGATTGAGGATTATGAAATCCACAAGTGAAAACATTTATTTTTTATATAACAGAAAACAAGCTGCATAGAATATTTATTCACCTGCCACAGTCTGTCAGAAGTTATCAACAAAAGCTATCAACTTCTTGCGTTTGCTGTATCTAAATACCATCTTAAGTTCCAAGTTTACGACAAGTATGATAACATTAAATTAGTGTAAAATCTCTTTCTTGTAGTTCAAGGTTACAAGTTACGAGAGTATGATAACATTAAATCTGTATAGTGGAAAATCTGTCTTAGAATTCAAGGACTGGTTCGAGATTATGTAATCCATAAGAGACATCGCCGGCATATTTGACATATTCTATTCTAAACTACAGCGAATCTTCATCCACTTTTTCTGTATGACAAAAGAAATTTTGATACTGACATCTATGCGTCTAATAATTTGAAACATTTATTTTTTATATAACAGAAAACGAGCTGCATGGAATCTTTATTCAACTGCTACAATCTATCCGAAGTTGAGATACCTAAACAAAAGCTGTCAACTTTTTTGTGTGCTTTATCTAAACACCATCAAGTTATAAGTTTACGACGAGTATGATAACATTAAATCTGCAAAGTGATCAATCTCTTTCTTGGATTTCAAGGGCTGGTTGGAAATTTGAAATCCACAATTTGACATATGTTTTTAAAATATAGTGGCTCTTCATACAATTTTATGTGAATGACAAAAGAAATTTTGGTACAGACTTCAATGCGGCTAATAATTTTAATATTTATTTTTTATATAACAGAAAAACAAGTTGCATAGAATCTTTATCCGCCTGCTACAGTCTGTCCGAAGTTGAGAAAGCTAAACAATGCTTAACAACACAAGCTTTTAGTATCTAAACACCATCTTAAGTTTCAAGTTTACGACGAGTATGATAAATTTAAATCTGTACAGTGGAACATATCTATCTTTGGATTTCAAGGGCTGGTTAAAGATTATGAAATCCACATGTGAAAATATTCATTTTTTACGTATGTAACAGAAAATAAGCTGCTTAAGAATCTTTATCCACCTGCCACAATCTGCCTGAAGTTGAGATAGCTAAACAAAAGCTATCAACTTTTTGTTTGTGCTGTATCTAAACACCATCTTAAGTTCCAAATTTACGACGAGTATGATAACATTAAATTAGTGGAAAATCTCTCTTGGACTTCAAGAACTTGTTGGATATTACGAAATCCATACGGTACATCTCCGGCATATTTGGCAAATTCTATTCTAAAACTATAGCGAATCTTCATCCACTGTTAAGTATATGAAAAAAGAAATTTTGATATTGACTTCAATGCGCCTGATAATTTGAAACATTTATTTTTTATATAGCAGAAAACAAGCTGCATAAGAATCTTTATCCACCTGCCACAGTCCGTCCGGAGTTGAGATAGCTAAACAAAAGCTATCAACTTTTTGTCTGTCTTGTATTTAAACACCATTTTACGACGAGTATGATAACATTAAAACTTCATAATGGAAAATCTCTTTATTGGACTTCAAGGGCTGGTTGAAGATTATGAAATCCACATGTGAAAATATTAATTTTTTTATGTAACAGAAAATAAGCTGTATAGAATCTTTATCCACCTGTTACAGTCTGTCTGAAGTTGAGATACCTAAACAAAAGCCATCAACTTTTAGTATCTAAACAAAAGCTATCAGCTTTTACTATCTAAACAAGATCTTAAGTTTCAAGTTTACGACGAGTATGATAAATTTAAATCTGTACTGTGGAAAATCTCTTTCTTAGACTTAAAACTGGTTAAAGAATATGAAATCCACAAGTGAAAATATTTATTTTTATGTAACAGAAAATAAGCTGCATAAGAATCTTTATCCACCTGCCACAGTCTGTCCGGAGTTGAGATACCTAAACAAAAGCTATCAACTTTTTGTGTGTGTTGTATCTATTTTTTTATTGGAATGATGCATAGTGGCACGTTAGAAGAAACAAATGACGGCTTTCGATGAATCTCTAAAGAGCACGCAGCCATTGTTTGGAACCATTCTATCGTAAATGACGAATCACTTCATGTGTCAAGGCTGCGCTCACAATTTATGGTTTCCTTTAAAACAACCGTTTTTCACATTTTGAGTAAATTACGTAAGTTTATCCTAGAAGGGGGAATTGAAAAGTGAAAATGTGTGAGTTTTAATCTATTTTATTTATTCTTCAACGTCTGGGTCTCGCAGGTCATTTGTTTTTTTGCAGCAGCATTCAAACCTGATCTTAAACTTGTTGAAAAATAGATTTTAAAGGTACTAGCATGAAAAAGAAAAAAATATATTTTTAAGAAAGGAAAATATATATTTTGATAATAAAAAGTACATCGTAAGAAGTTTTTGCGTATCCATCCTCATTTACAAGAATAAAGATTAATTAGAAGTAGAACACATATATAACGTTATGTAACACCAATTAACGTAGGTTCGAAAAAAACGTAGTGTTTTGAATAAAATAAAGTTTTTAAGTTTGCTTCTTATTGTAAAACCTCACAAATGGATGATTCTAGAATGTTTCAGTTTTAATGAATTTTATTACGATTTATTTGAATTAATATCTCTAGGTCGTTCTTTCTTGAAATATAAATAGATGTAAAAATTCAAAATAATGGTGTATGAAATATTATTTCTAAAAAAATAAACATCAAACTTTCATTTGATTTATTATTATTTTGTTGTTCTAGACTTTTATAATGATTCTGATGAAATTAGCCATTTCAAACTATATTATGTTTATTTTGAAATTGCTAATTTGAAACTTGACTAGATTGTTAATTATTACCTGGTTTACTTGATTGCTTTCTTGACTAGATTGCTAGTTACTATACTTGATTGCTATCTTGACTAGATTCCTAATTACTATACTTGATTGCTATCTTGACTAGATTCCTAATTACTAACGTTTACTTGATTGCTAACTTGACTAGATCGGTAATTGCTAACTGGTTTATTTGACAGCTAATGTGACTAGATTGCTAATTGCTAACTGGTTTATTTGACAGCTAATGTGACTAGATTGCTAATTGCTAACTGGTTTATTTGACAGCTAATGTGACTAGATTGCTAATTGCTAACTGGTTTATTTGACAGCTAATGTGACTAGATTGCTAATTGCTAACAGGTTTATTTGACAGCTAATGTGACTAGATTGCTAATTTCCAACTGGTTTAGTTGATTGATAATTTGAAATTAACAATATAGTATTCAGATTAACATTACATTATATATGCAGCATATGGTTTAATGCATAAAATCTTTGCCACAAATTCAAAATAAGATATCATATTAGTAGATAGTTTTTTTTTTTTTTTAAACTAGTAATAGTACGAACCTTACTATCACTTAGTTAACAAAGATCATAATTTTATGAGGATATCATTAGAGATGACTGGATAAGCAGGTTTATAATATCTGAAATTATTTTAACAGCAATTTGAAGTAGCAGTCCATTTCATTGTACGCGGATAGAATATATTAAGTTTTTATGATTTCCATAACACATTTAATCTAAAAAGGGCCACTAATACTCACGTATTATATGCATGTACACATATAGATTCTACCCAGTCGAAATGGATACAAAAGAAAATAAGTCGCATTAATACGATGAATATACAATCCATTGAAATCAATAAATATAAAAAAAAAATATTCTTTATAAAAAGTGTGCAGATTTGCATAAAGAAATGAACTGAATAATTTTAGCAATTATTAATTTAGAGATAAAAGTTTCATTTTATTAATTTTCCAACATAAGATTTAGTTGTTTGATGTTTATTCATTTATAATTGAGTTCGAGTTTCGTTATTAATGCTATCAAAACAAAAATTATGCTGATGTGCCCATCATAGCAACAATAAAATAATCCCAAGGAGTAACAAATGTTAATTTTATTGAAACTATTGTTTTTATTGTTTAACTATATTGAAAAGAATTAGTGATCAAATCCAGTTGATAAAAGGAAGAATTAACTGTTAATTTTAGGGGTGGTATTTTCCTTGGTGCTAGATGGCGTGAGGTGTATCCTTAATTTTAACGCAGGTTAAATTCATTTCTTTGGTGAGAAGGCGTTAATATTAGCGGTTAACTTTAACGATTGTTAAATTTAACGCTTTGGTGAGGTAAATGTTGATTTTAGCGAATCATTTGAGAGTTACATTAATTTTAACTCAAGTTTAATTCAACGCTTACGCTCGCGACTGTGTTATTTTTTAATTACAGATAAATTTTACATATATGATATTTAAAGCATTCTTTTTCAACACCATTTAAATTTAACATTTCAATAATTGATAGTTTTCATTATTATTAAGAAAGAAAAGAAACAAAATGGGCTTATACAATTATTTTAGTCTTGTATATATATGGAATTAAAAATTTTAAAATTGTAACTTTCTGCATAAGAAAAAAAAAAATAGAGGGCAATTGTTGGATACATAAAATATAATAAATTGCAGCAGATTTCTCCTGGGTCTCTCAAATATATTCTATGGTACAATTCAAATTAGGGTCGGTTTAATAACGTCTATGTATATAACTTATCCATCCTTTTCAAAATTTAGTATCGTTAAAATTAACCATTAATTTATATTAGCATTTACGGTTAACACAGTTAACGGAAAATAACAGTTTTTTTCATCTCTTTTACAAGGAAGTAATTTCCTTCTCAAATGCTTATACGTTATGTCTCAACAAAAATGAAACGGGGAGCAGTAATGAAGGTGAACGATGGATGAAGGTCGTTTTCACGCAGATTTTTTCAAGACGATGTAGCGGGATATCCCATCATAGTGTATTTGAACTTAGTATTATGTATCCTAAACATCGTGTATTTGAACCTGGATTGACCAGTAATAGATCTAATAGAGTCTGGAGTCTTTATCATTCGTTCACAACTCATGAAGGTTTTCTGGAAAGTTATAACGAAAGACCGCAACGATATCTGATGAGATATTGTTGCGGCCTTCAAGTAAATGCTTAAAATATTTAATGGATAAATATATACCCAAAAGTTCACGGTCGTAAACGCTGTAATTTTTCTGAGCATCGTTAAGTTTTTTAGAAAAAAAATGCAATTGACTTCCATCCATTTGGTTCTTTTTGTTGAATAACTGATCCAATAGCCCAATCAGATGCATCTGTGAGAAGTGCCAGAGGATAATCTGAATTGGGATATGCCACAACGCTATTTGAGCAACATCTTGTTTGCATTTTCAAAACTTTGTCTAGTTTCATCGGTCCATGGTATTTGGCGTCTATCTTTTTTTTTGTAGATCCTTTCAAAAGTTCATGTACAGGGCTTGAGTTTTTCAGGCATTATTTATATAATTACGATAAAAATTGATCATTCCTAAGAAGGAACGTAATTCGTGCATAGTTTCTGGCAATGGATATTCTATGATAGCTTTGATCTTTTGAGGTTGAGGTTGTGAGCCTTCTGCAGATATTTGATAGCCTAAAAAATCTATTACAGCTACTCCCAAAACTCATTTGCTAATATTAATCCGTAGACCATATTTATCTGAACGCTGAAAAACTATTTTAAGATATGTTGTTCGATATGTAAGATATGTTATCGATGTTCTTCCTCGCAAGAAGAGGCGATCAAAACATCATCTAAGTATGGAAACACAAAGTCTAGATCATAAAGAACTTCATTTATAAACCTTTGAAATGTTGCAGGGGCATTTTTTGAGACCAAAACTCATCACATTGAATTGATAAAGTCCGGTCCGCGACTGCGAATAGCTTATTGTTGCTGTAATAAGTTGGATAAAAAAAACACAGAATGATAATAACTCTGTTTTATTGACTTGCTAGGTAAAGCTTAATGACAAGCCTAATACGCTGAAAATTTAACTTAAGTATAACAACTAACAAGTAATTGAAATGAATCCCATTAACATTATAAACTAGTGAACATCCCGCGGTGACCCTCGCTAGTTATGTATGTATATCGATGTTTGGAATGTATATATCCTGAATCGAACATATGATTTTTATCCAGAAAATCCCTCAGGAACGGAAAAGCTAAACGAACGCGAATGAAACCGCGGGGTATCCACTTATAAAAAATACTAATGAGATTTGTGTAATCGAGATTTTTTACTGTCAATAGTTTGTAGTTAGCAAGTATATGCTTGCTCAGAGCGCGTTCTCGGCGACTGGTCTAGAAATTATAGATAATGTCAGCAAAATTAAAACGGTTTTGGCCCTTGGTACTTACTGGAGTAAACAGTTTGGCCCTAAGGCTGGAAAGTTTGGAGACCCCTGGTCTACTGCATTGCGCAGTCCAAAAGCCATATGCATATCCGTTTGTTTCCTGCTAATATGGTCAATGCTCGGAACTGCTGCGCACGTGCAACACAATCTGTCCTGCCAGGAAAGCATTTCCAACACAGCAATGCTATGCGATGTGAACTTGGTATACACTACCTCTCCTAGAAATTTATAAACCTGGTGTCAAGATTTCCTGTGGAATATTTACTATTTTTATCGTCCAAAAATAAAAAATCCCTCTTTTCATAATTACTCTTATTTTTAGATGAGATAATATTTTCACTTGGCGGGTAAGTCCAATTTTTTTTTTTTTTTATTCTTTGTCAAGTATTCCATCGTATCGATTCGATTTTCAAATGTTTCACCAGACATTTTTTTTTATATTACTAGGAGGAAAAAAATGTTTACAAATGTTTACGAATTTGGTAAAAATTTACGTCCAGCAAAGAAGGCAGAGACAAAATTACGATGCAGTTTAAGTCAAATTCACGGCTGCCTAATTATGTCAAAGCTATCAGATATCTAATTAACAATGCCAAATAAAATCGCAAAACAGCTAGATTTAATTATAATGAAGAATTACCAAATGCTTTTATTCAAACCGTTTCATAAACATAAATTAAATTTAGAAATTTTAATCTATCATAATCTTCATGTCAAACATTGAACAGATAAGTAATGATCTTAATTAAATAAATTAATCCACCGACAAATTAATCTTTTAAATAAAAGTGAAAATATAATTAATAAAATGATTGGCAGAAAAATAAATTTCAAGTTATGTTTTCAAATTTTTCATTAAGATGTAGTTGTTCTAAAATGATTTTATCTTGATTTAATTATGGCATACTCAAATTTCTATTTAATAATATCAAATAATTTAAATAAAACGGATAATTGAGAGTAAGGTTCATTTTGACTGAATAAAGATTTCGTTTATGAAAATGCAAATTAGAAAATTAGAAATATTATTTTGCATACATACAAATATAAGTACATTGTAAGCATAAATATTAAGGTAAACTTCCAAATCTGGTATAATTAATGCGACCAACAGGGGATGAGAGTAAGTCAAAAAATTTCATTTTTTGACTCTGAATAATTTTATGTATCATGATTTTTACTAACGGATTTAGGAAAATTTGTTAAATAAATTCAATGAATTTCCAATGACTCAAAGACAGATATGAATGACAGATTTCAATGACTCAAAGACAGATATAAATGACAGATTTCAATGACTCAAAAGACAGATATTGCTATACTCCAATTTGTTGCAAAAATACATAGATTCTATAAGATTCACCAAATATTACAGATTAGTTTAAGACAAGCAGAAGGAAATTATATATTTTAAGTATATAGGTTCTATATTTTAATACATTAAATCCTTTCTTTCTTTTTCATTTTAATAATAGAATAGCTTCTACAAGATCTTTTTCCTTGTTGATCCAAAATAGCATTTTTAAGTTTCGTTATGAGGAAACTATCTCAACATTTACTTTGTCTGCTGGTAAAAGTAACTAACAGTAACATATTTGTATTATTGAAGGCCAAATGAATTGCCAATTTAACATATAATTTTAACGTTAATTGCTAGAATTTTTTAGGGCAGCTTGATGGCCATTTGGCTAGCGCTCTGGCTTTTTTTGTATCACAGGTTCCAGAGTCGAATCCTGGAGATGACATAGATGTTTGTTAGTGGTTCGGAATCCGGACGGCCCAATTTTAGGGTAGTCTGTCCCGTTGTGCCCAAGCACAGCACAGGAATGACAGATATGACATTTTCAGAAAGAGAGATTAATTCATGATAATAGCTCTTTTTTAAAAAATTGTGCTAAAAATAAAAATAAAAAATCGTCGGTAGCGTCGTGGCACGAGAAGTATGCCCCACATATAATATACTAATCGTTAAAAGCGTTCAAGTTCACTCGCTTACAGTTCACTCAGAATTTCAAGAAAGAGGCTACAGTGGTTCACAAAGAGTTCAAATAAGCAATGTGAAGTTTTATGAAATAAGCAATGTGAAATTTTATAAAATAAGCAATGTGAAGTTTTATGAAATAAGCAATGTGAAGTTTTATGAAATAAGCAATGTGAAGTTTAATGAAATAAGCAATGTGAAGTTTAATGAAATAAGCAATGTGAAGTTTTATGAAATAAGTAATGTGAAGTTTTATGAAATAAGCAATGTGAAGTTTTATGAAATAAGCAATGTGAAGTTTTATGAAATAAGCAATGTGAAGTCTTATGAAATAAGCAATGTGAAGTCTTAAATAAGCAATGTGAAGTTTTATGAAATAAGCAATGTGAAGTTTTATGAAATAAGCAATGTGAAGTTTTATGAAATAAGCAATGTGAAGTTTTATGAAATAAGCAATGTGAAGTTTTATGAAATAAGCAATGTGGAAGTTTTATGAAATAAGCAATGTGAAGTTTTATGAAATAAGCAATGTGAAGTTTTATGAAATAAGCAATGTGAAGTTTTATGAAATAAGCAATGTGAAGTTTTATGAAATAAGCAATGTGAAGTTTTATGAAATAAGCAATGTGAAGTCTTATGAAATAAGCAATGTGAAGTTTTATGAAATAAGCAATGTGAAGTTTTATGAAATAAGCAATGTGAAGTTCTATGAAATAAGCAATGTGAAGTTCTCTGAAATAAGCAATGTGAAGTTCTATGAAATAAGCAAAAGAATACATGAACAGTAATAAATGTGTACTAATACATGTAGAGTTCTATGAAGTAATCAAAGAATATATGAATACTAATATATGCGGAGTTCTGTGAAATAAGCAAAGAATATTTGGAGCAATACGCTTTGTTAAAGAAATAGAAGTATTTGAATGGATGAATTTATAACAGAAATACCTACGTGTGAAGAAATTCGAAGTATAATGGATATATTGATTGGTTTAATAACAACAGCCAAGACACAGTAGCATTTCATGAATATTCATCTTAACTACAGCACAATGCGACTGAATAGTATTCTGGGAATGTTTCAATCAAAAGTCGTTGAGTGGTATTGTTCAAAAACTGTCACAAAATTCCGTATCCATATAATTATTGAATATATATAGATAGAACTTCCATATAATTATTGAATATATTTTTATCTGCTCAACACTAATGCTTCCCTATAAAGGGCCTTTTTCTTGCTAATAAGTGGTAGACACGTGAAAAACCCAGCTAAAGGTCAAAGCAATATAAATCATAGCAAATTCTATCCGGAATTCCATTCTTAGCCAGAATCAATATTAAAGATTAACAAACGTGTTAAAAAATCGCATAACGTTTTGTTTTTGTGTACGTTCTTAACATTTTCATTAACAAATTGGCACTTTGAATGGTTTCGGTTTTGTCGCCCTACGGTCATTTTGTGCATGCCTTAGGCTAATTAGACTGGGACCTACAGTTTAGTGTGGATTCATAACCACCAACACACATCCATGCCACTGCCAGAATTTTAGCCTGAAGCCTGTGGTACCAAAGGCCAGAATGGAAGACGATTGGCCATCAGGCCGCAATGGAAACTTTGAGGGAATAGGTTAATTTTGACATTTATAAAGCAAATGTCAAATACAATTATCATACTGATATTTATTATACACAATTTATATAATTATAGATATTACCTGATATACACTGAAGTGACAAAAGTCATGGGCTACCTCTTAATATCGTGTCGGCCCTCCTTTCGCCCGGCGAAGTGCAGCAACTCGACGTGGCATGGACTCAACAAGTCGTTGGAAGTCTTCTGCAGGAATACTGAGCCATACTGTCTCGATAGAAGTCCATAATTGTGAAAGCGTTGATGGTGCAGGATTTTGCGCACGAACAGACCTCTCGATGATGTCCCATAAATGCTCGATGGGATTCATGTCGGGCGATCTAGGTGGCCAGATCATTCGTTGGAATTGTCCAGAATGTTCTTCAAACCGATCGCGAACAGTTGTGGCCCGGTGACATGGCGCATTGTCATCCATAAAAAACCCATCGCTGTTTGGGTACATGAAGTTCATGAATGGCTGCAAGTGATCTCCAATTAGCTGAACATAAGCATTTCCAGTCAATGTTCGGTCCAATCGCCCCAGAGGACCAAGTCCATGCCATGAAAAACAGCCCACACCATTACGGAGCCACCACCAGCTTGAACAGTGCCTTGCTGACAGTTTGGGTCCATGGCTTCGTGGGGTCTGCGCCACACTCGAACCCTACCATCAGCTTACCAACTGTAATCGTGACTCATCGGACCAGGCCACGGTTTTCCATTCATCTAGGGACCAACCGATATGCTCACGTGCCCACGAGAGTCGCTGCAAGCGATGTCGTTCTGTCAGTAAAGGCACTCGAGTCGGTCTTCTGCTGGAATAGCCCAAGAAAGCCAAATTTTCCGCACAGTTCTAACAGACAAGTCCCTTGTACGTCCCATTGATTTCTGCGGTTATTTGACGTAGTGTTGCTTGTCTGTTAGAATTTACGACTCTTTGCAGACGTCGCCAGTCTCGGTCGTTAAGTGCAGGCGGTCGACCACTGCGCTGTCCATGGTGGGATGTTATGCCTGAAATTTCATACTCTCGGCACACTCTTGACACAGTGGATCTGGGAATGTTGAATTCCCTAACGATTTCAAATGGCATGACCCATGCGTCTAGCTCCAACTAACATTCCACGTTCAATGTCTGTTAATTCCCGTCGTGCGGTCATCATTCCGTCAAAACCTCTTCACATGAATAACTTGAACAGAAATGAAAAAGCTCTGCGAAAGCTCTGCGAAAGCACTGCGCATTATACCTGTTCTACGCGATGCTACTGCCATCTGAAAATTTGCATATTGCTATCCATGACTTTTGTCACTTCCGGTGTATAAAGTGCAAATCTGTGTGGATTTAACAGAGCATTATTTGTCTTTATATGTTTTTTTACTTAAACATTCTAACGCTTAGATATCCAATATTTTCTTTTCTGAATCCATTGTACAGCAAGTGCTCTTTTAATCCGGCATTTGATGATTCGGCACTTTCAATAATCTGACACGAATCGAGTCATTCGTTTTCGCATTTTTTCGTGTGAATTCGGGCACTTATTGACTTAAATCGCAATTAAGTTTTGCTCGTATTTTCACTCAGCTCGTATTTTCACTCAATGTGCTTATCGTGACCATCAGTTTTCGTTTCAATACAGCAATAACAATAAATAGTGGTCGCAAAACAAATAGTAACTAGTTATTTTAACATTATGAAATATGCTGACATATAAATTAAATGAAAAAAATTATAATGAAAAAATTTAATTAATTCAAAATTTTAAAATGCCCTTAGCATACAAAGAACTGAAATTAAATGATGAAAATAAAATAATGTAATATTTTATTTTACTCAAAATATTAAGGAATTCTCAATTTAAAAAAAAAGGAGCTACTTATTAATATTAAAAAAAAAAAACTACTGAATTATTATTACAATTGTCTTTTATGTTGAATTAAACCGTTAAAGACAAATACTTATTGAATACTAATTAGTTGTTATGCAAATTAATCTTTTTTAGGTTTATATCCTTGAAATTTCATCTATCATGAACACGAGGAAACTGAAAATAAAATAATACATTTTGCGAATAAATGGTAATAATGTAATAAAATAAAAATTGGTAATAATGGCCTACTAATGATTTACACATACAGAATGTTGATGTGATGTAAATGCATCATAAATTTACCACAAAATCTTTAAAAAGAATATTAATGGAATTGCATTCCAAGCAAATCTGAGTATAATTTAAAAACAAAATCAAAATTAAAACTCTCTTAAATTGATTGTACACAAAATATTTATATAATATATAGAGAGATTTAAAAAGCATAAAAATTTCATAACAAAACTTGCTTTGTGCAGAATTCCATCTTTCAAACAAAGAAAAGCTCCAAATTGTTATGAATACAACAACATTTTACAAAACTAATTCTATAATTAAAAATATAATACAAATTTTTATATTTGATAATATATTATCAAAAGGATGAAAAATATTATAAAAATGTTAAAATATGTTATTTAAATGTTAAAACAATATTATAAAATATTAAAAAAATATTATAAAATGTTAAAATATATTATTTAAATGGTGAAAAATATAACATTTTATAATATTTTTATACATTTAAAAAAATATATTATTTCATAATATTTAAAATTTTTCTAATATTTTATATTTATAATAAAATAAAAAATTTATTTTTAATAAAATGATAAATTTTGATAATTTTTTAGTTATTTAATTTTTAATGCAAATTACAACTAATTTTAGAATTTATAATAAAATGAAAATTTTACATTTTATAATGTTTTTCACAATTTAAATAATATATATTTTATTTTATAATATTTTTTTTAACATTTAAATAACATATTAAAATATTTTATAATATTTATAAAAATTACAAATATTTTATATTTATGATAAAATAAATTTTTTTAAAAATAAATTGATAAATTTTGATAATTTTTAAAATTTTAATTATTTACTTTTTAATACAAATTACAACTAATTTTAAAATTTATAATAAAATAAAAATTTTATATTTGTATAATATTTTTAACATTTAAATAACATATTTTAATGTTTTTTTAACATTTAAATAAAAAATATTAAATATTAAAATATTTTAACATTAAATAACGTATTTTTATTATTTTATAATATGTAAAAAAATTTCTAATATTTTATATTTATAATAAAATAAAAAAAAAAAATTATATTTCACAATATTTTCTAACAATTAAATAGTATAATTTCATATTTTATAATATTTTTTTAACATTTAAATAATGTATTTTATTATTTTATAATATTTCAAAAAATTTTCTTATATTTTATATGTATAATGAAATAAAATTACTTTTAATAAATTGATAAATTTCGATAATTTTTTAAATTTTATTTTAGTTATTTATTTTTGAACACAAATTATAACATTTTTTTTGTGTTAATATAAATGTAAATCATAAGAGGTTTTTTGCTTTATGTATAAAATTAAAATAATAAAAGTAAGATGATTTAAAGTGTATCACAGAATTTTAAATCTAAGCTCAAATGTACTGTATTACCAGACAGCAAATTCCTTAATGGCACAGTTTATAAAAAACGCAAATTCAAATTAAAAGGACAAATGTCTAAAACATACTCACACAACGTAAAATTCACAAAACACCACACTCATTTAATCACAAAAATACCACACATATAGGTTCATCCTTTCTTTTTCATTAAACGAAAAACAAAACGCAAAAAATTAAACAGAACAGAATGCAAACAAAAACGGTGTGAATGAAACACAACGCTGACATAAAGCGAAAGTAACATGCATTTCACGGTCTCAGAAGTTCTATTTGAACATCTGTTGTCAAAAGAAAACACTGCGGAGAGAAAAATATTGATTTTGAAATGCACGGCAAAGACAATGGTGGATTGAATTTAAATGTCACTTGTGTGAAGTAACAGCGCAGGAGATACGATGTCTCGCGTTCGAGGACGGAGGGAAGTTTAAGTTGCGATAGCTTAGTGTGGTCACGAACTGGAGAGCATACTACACTTGCATTTGCGACTGTTATGTAAGTTTAGAAGACATTGTGAAGTGTTTTTCTGTCTTATAAAGATGCTGAAAAGAATGGTTGCAGGTTTTATGGATCAAGGCCATTATGTCGAAAAAGAGGGCTGAGTTTTCTGGGTCATCTACTGTTTTTTACGAAATAGTTTTAAAGGTTTTCGATAATGTTTTGGAGAGTATAATCTATGAGTGGAATGAAAAGGTGTTTTTTTATCAAATTTTATGGGTTTTCTCATTTGAAGTAACAAATTAAATCATAAAAATCGCAGATTGATGCTCAAAAGGAAGAAATTGCATTTTTTAAATTGCCAAGATTTGGTTTAGTTTGTCGCTATACGATCATCTTGTTCTAAACAGATTGGGACCTACCGTTTAACTGTGAATTCCAAAACCACTCACAAACATCCATGCCAGGATTCGAATCTGGGACCTGTGCTACCAAAGGTCAAAAGGCTAGCCAATTGGCCATCAGGCTGCTGTCGGTTGCATGGATGTTGGTTAGTGGTTCGGAATCCATATAACTGTACATGCCAATCTAATTAGCCTAAAGTACGCAAAAAATGACCGTAGAGCGACAAACAAAATCGACATTATAACTTATCCATAAATAATTATTATGGTATTCTTTAATCTTTACACAATAGGAGTGCCAGAATTATTTATTTCCTTAAGTCTTAAATTAACAAATGCAACATATTTATTGCGTTAAAATATAGCAAAAGAGTGTATTTGTGTTGAGCTTTTATAATTGATTTGACATTCAAAACTTACTAAAATTTATTAGGTTATTAATAGTCAGATAATATTTCCTGTAATAATTTTTAGGTATAATAATAATACCTAAATTATTACCGGATATTATTAATAATTTAATACTTGATGATGTGGTTGCGATTTGTACTGAGAAAAATTATTACCGGACACATTTATCAAGTCTTCTGTATGATTTCTGAATTTTTATTGCGAATCAACTTATTTTTATAAATAACTTTCTTTTTGACCTATTTGTGAAGACCTTTCCGAAGACCTTTGTTGGCCTTTTTCTTTCTTAACTACATCATGCACATTGTATAAAACAAACGGTGCAATTATGTATCCACTAGAGAAGATGGCATCAGCAATTGCAACGGTTAATCTTCTAGAAGAAGAACGTGACAGAAATCGATTATAATCTATTTAAAAAATTGTGACAGTTATCCGTGAAAAAAAGTTCGAGTATTTTTAAATAAAAATTATAATACCGAGACCTTGGGTAAGTTAGACACTTGTTGCGAAGGATTATTTTATTTGTTTCAACAAATAACATTGTTAAAAAATCAGTTATCTAAACTTTATTTGAAATAACGAAGATTATTTTGTTAACTGTTATTCAATCTGTTTTTAAGCAGACTATTATCAACTTAGTCTTCAAGGGAAATCTGCAACACGAATATCGTAACTACACTTTAGAGCTCCAGGCTGTGTAATTTAACGAAAGCTATTAAGAAACTAAGGCACTTAAGAAGGGATACACTACGCATTAATATTACCATATTATACATTTTTGTTTAAAAAAAAAGATCGTTTATTTATGAATTTTGAATATTAAATATTATTCCACCGGAATATAATGACTTTATTAAACAAACAGTGAAGAAAAGTGGCGAATTTTAGTCATTCTATGATAATTTAATTGATAAATATTACGGATTTGTTAAAGATATCACAGAATAAATATTATACCGAATTATTACCGAATGAATACTCTATTACCGAAATAAATTTTTTAAAATCGTTTATGAAAAATAATTGGATGTTATTTTGAATTTATTGAATAGATCCAATTTTTCCCAACTTCATTTTTATAGATGAGTATTTTATTAAAATTTTTCTGAGATGATCTCAAGATTAAGAAATCTCAAAAAAAGTGCTAATGGCTTAACAACGGCATCGTGAAAATCTGATAGTTTTTTTTTTCTTTTGTTTTTATTGAAACTAAACTTATTTTATAAAGTGCAGAAAATTTTAAAACTATTTTCTCACATACACTATAAAAAAGAATATAAAATGCAGCATCAAGTCAACAAGAGTTATCTGATTATAGTTAATTTTTGAATGAAATTTTTTTATAAAATCAAACAAGACAATAACTCGGTGGTAATATCCATGGGTGTATAAGAGAAATTAAATTTCAAATCTATGGCATAAAATTCATTTGAATTTGATTACGTCTAGTACTACATTGTCGCATACGCACAGTATAAACATATGTCACTATTTGATGGAGAGACGTGCAAGCAGAATAGTAAGCTAAAAGAAGTAGAGCTAAAAAGAAAAGCAAGCGAAAAGAAGCAGAGTTAAAGAAAAGCAAGCTAAAAGAAACAGAGTTAAAGAAAAGCAAGCTAAAAGAACAGAGTTAAAGAAAAGCAAGCTAAAAGAAACAGAGCAAAAGAAAGCAAGCTAAAAGAAGCAGTGCTAAAGGAAAGTAAGTTAAAATAAGAACTACGAAAATCAAGAATCAGAGCTAAAGAAGAGCAAGCTCATTAAATCTAATATATAATCTGTTTTTCTGTTGTGATCTGCATAGGGCAAAAAGAAGCTTTTAAAACTTGCAGATTTCTCATATTTTCAATGCATTTCTATGGAAATCTCAACAGCTATATTGCCCAAATATACATGGGGCATGTGATATTAAATAAAATGTACAATTTTAACACATTTTGAAAAGAGATGATGGTGGTAGCTAAGCATCAAAAGCAATTAAACATTAGCGTAATATAAATAATATTAGGGGGCAACAATATGCGCCGATTAAAGAAATACGTAAAATATGTCATAGAAAGTAAGTAAAGATATTATTAAACTGTTAGTCCATTATTTGAGATAAATCGTATATTTACAAAGCAACCAGAAACCAGTCCGGGATTTTACGGGCAATTCAGCTAGTGCTTTATGAACAGTGCAATGTCAGACTATGAATAAAATTCAAAAATATTCTAAAATGCAACGACAAAAAAATGTACCGGCTACATCTGTGACTAATGTAAATGACTGATATTCTCTAAACATATGAGAATATTTTCATCTATATTAGCTACATCTGCGCATAATGTAAATGACTGATATTCTCTAAACGTATGAGAATACTTTCATATCAGCTACATCTGTGCATAATGTAAATGACTGATATTCTCTAAACATATGAGAATATTTTCATCTATATTAGCTACATCTGCGCATAATGTAAATGACTAATATTCTCTAAACGTATGAGAATACTTTCATATCAGATACATCTGTGCATAATGTAAATGACTGATATTCTCTAAACATATGAGAATATTTTCATCTATATCGACTTACTTTCATCTATATTAGCTACATCTGCGCATAATGTAAATGACTAATATTCTCTAAACGTATGAGAATACTTTCATATCAGCTACATCTGTGCATAATGTAAATGACTGATTTCTCTAAACGTATGAGAATACTCATCTATATCGATTACATCTGCGAATAATGTAAATGACTGATATTCTCTAAACATAACATTCTACAATTTCATAATACATAACAGCTACTACATCACTAACAGCTTCTACATCAAACGTATAAAAATGCTTTCTACTATATCAGCTACATCTGTGAATAATGTAAATAACTGATATTCTCCTCTAAGACGTATGTGAGAATACTTGGAAATTAGATGAAAGTATTTTTGAATGTGAATATAGATGAAAGTATTTTTATATGAAGCCGTTATGTATAAGTAGTGATGTAGTAGCTGTTATGTATTATGAAATTGTAGAATGTTATGTTTAGAGAATATTCATCTATTATTCGGTTACATCTGTGAATAATGTAAATGACTGATATTCTCTAAACGCGTGACTGAATATTTTTTTCATTCATTACTGGCCAAGAAAGTTGAAAGGCCACTCATTCAGTTATTTTTGTACATTAATTGCATTCATAATTCTTTAGGCTGATTGAATGGCTGTTAATGTAAAATGAATAAAACCGAACCATCGACAAAAAATTAATTTTTTTCCAACTCCTTCACTTTAAAAACGTGTGTTCCTGAAGAGGTTAAAGTCTTCCACTGAAAAAAGATAAAAGAACGACAGATGGATCACTTTGTCTAGACCGCCCTTACCTCAAAAGTCAGACATCGCACTCACAACTCTTATCTCAGCCACACCGAGACATGCAGGGTGGAAGGCTATTAGCGTAATATCACACCGAAAAGTAGAGTACTCTATACGCAAATAAATTAAGTTGCAAAAGGACGGCGTAATGGCTGTTTTTCTCACTATTTGGATCAAGGAAAAATTGGATTCCGAGAGATGTGGCTTTAAAAGGATTTTTTTGTTATTTTCTTTTAAAAAAAGATGGGATTTATTTTAAAGTATGATGAAATTGTGTTGATTCTTTAAACCGCAACGTAGAACCATGAAGGATAACTACCGTGACACGACTTGTTGACTTTGATGAAGCATTACAATTATATTATTGCGTTATATTATATTGTAAGCAATTACACTGCTTACAATACGAACTTGTACTTGACGAATTTATACTACTTACAATACTTGATGATGATTTAAGATGAATTTATGTTACACAAAGTACAATCTCAATGAATTACTTAAACCAATATAGTAAAAAACGAAACGAAATTAGTTTTATATTGGAACATAGTAAAGACTATTATTATTTAGTAATCCCATCTTCTTCAATGAAAGTGGTTATCTAAAAATTAATAAATTCTCCATGATTTTTGCTTAATAATACTACAATTATAATAATATCCTGACTTGTGATCTAGTGATAACGAGCATAGTAAACATACAACTCGCGCTCACGAGGACTGGTTTAACGAGCACTGTACATAAACTGGCTAATGAGCATAAGCATAATCATACAGGCTAACGAGCTCACGACGCTAACCAGCGCAGTAAACATACAGACTGGTTTACGAGACTTACGAGCACTGTACTGTACATTCAGGCTGGCTCACAAGGCATAACGAGCACAGCAAACATATAGACTGGCTCACAAGGCTAACGAGCACAGTAAACATACAAGTTGGTTCACGAGGCTAACGAGCACATAAAGGGTAATGAGCATAATAAACATAATGAAGTTGGTTCACGAGGCTAACGAACACATAAAGGCTAATGGGCGTAATAAACATTCAGGCTGGCTTCACGAGGCTAACAAGCACAGCAAACATATAGACTGGCTGACACAAGGCTAACAAACACAGTAAAAATACAAGCTACCTCACAACGCTAACGAGCAGAGTAAGAATACAAGCTGGCTTACGAGCAGCACTGTAAATATACAAGCTTGTTCACGAGACTAACAAGCACAATACACATACAGGCTCGAATTCATTGACATTGTCCGGATGCAGTCATTGATTTCAGAAATAAAGAGACTCGGTGGCGATTATGTCAAGCATATAAAGTGCGTCGTATCAATAGGCAGGTAGCATAGTGGGAGTTTTTTTCCCATACAACACAAAAATACAGGGGAATTACGCCTAAACGTTCTTCAAAAAGGCAATGTACTCCCGTCTTAGACCCCTCTCCCGAAAAAAACAACTTTCAAAATTCAAGTTTCTGAGATAAATTCCAGTGTCAAAAAATTTTCTCGTACTTAAATAAATGACAAATTCAAGATAATATTCAAACAGTAGATATTTGTGAAAATTATCGAAATTTTATTATTTGGAATTACGATACTTGGAAACTATATTTTTGTTAACATTTTATAAAATAAAATAAAAAGAACTAAAAAAAAAATAGAGAAAATTTAAAATGCTTGGTTAATAATAATTTTATAACAAAATTAATAGCTTTTAAAATCATTTTAAAAGAAACTTGTTGATTTTAATTGCTTTAAGATATTTTGTTGTAACAGAGAAAGAATTTAAAAGAAAATGCTTAAAAGTTACGAAACTTCTCTTTGTGATAAATTGGTTAAAATTTTCAAAAGTTTTTGAAGATCTGTTAAGAAGTTATTTAAAATGTAATATTCTTATAAAAAAACAGCTTATTATGTAAATTTTTTTCGAAAAAAGACGATTGCTTCCTTATCGAAAATAAAAATTGCTAATTTTGAGATAAAATTCTTCTACTGGTTCTATTAAATGTTACGGCACGTGTAAAAATGCTTTGACTTTTAAAAGAGTTTTTAGCTTAATGTGTTTTAGCTTTTTAATTTTAATAATTTGCTGTGTTTTAAAAAGTTGGGTTGAGTACAATTGGGAGTATTGGGAATATACGGAACAAGTTGTTTTTTAATATTCGAAGTCATAATATATGTTTAAATCTTCTTCTAATAGAATATAGGAAAAACTAGTTATATTTATTAACAATTTTTTATTTTGTCTCTCACTGTATTATATAAAATTACGATTCATTTTCTGTTTGTTTAGTTTTTCAAATATAATATATTTATAAATGTATCTAGTTATAATCGTAAAATAAAAAGTAAAACAAATTTATACATGAGATCGCTTTTAATGCTTTGTCAGTCAATCTTATCTTCAAAACCTACTTTAACCAATATTATTTATACACTCAAGAGCCAAAACATTATGACAACCCCTACATTTTGCAATGAACTCGCCTGGATGACATGGAAGACACGTGATCAGGTGGAAGTGGTATTTAACTGCTGCTGGAGAGTCTGAAGAATCATTTTTCACTTACTTCTGTGTGTGATGGGAAAGGCTGCGGATCTAAGCGACTTTGATAGACGACAGATTGTAATGGCTGGAAGGCTCGGAACAAGTATTTCCGAAACTGCACGACTCGTGGGTTGTTCGCGATCTACAGCTGTTAGTACTTATGCAAAGTGGATGAATGACGGTGAAACCAGTAGTAGACGACATGGTGTTGGACGTCCACACGCTATCAAAGAAAAAGGTCGTCGGAGACTGTCTCGCATGGTGAAGCAAAACCGCAGCCAGACAGTGGCTCAGCTGACAGCCCAATACAATGCAGGGCCAAGTAGAATAGTATCGGAGCACACTGTTCAGCGGACACTGTTGGATATGGGGCTACGCAGCAAACGTCCCACTCGTGTGCCTTTGCTGACCAAGCGTCATCGCCCACTGCCCGGGAACATCGTGACTGGTCTATGGATCAGTGGGAGAGTTGCCTGGTCAGATGAATCACGGTTTGTCATTCATCACGCCGATGGCCGTGTCAGGATACGCCGTCTTCCAGGCGAACAGTTGCTCCCTCAATGTACAGTAGGTCATACACAGGCCGGTGGTGGCGGTATTATGCTTTGGGGGCGTTCTCTTCGGCCGTCTCTGGGACCCGTGGTTGTGGTAGAGCAGACCATGAATGCTACAGGGTATCTGAACATCATTGCGGACCAGTTGCACCCTTACATGGCCTCTGTTTTCCAGCTGGAAATGGAATGTTCCAACAGGACAACGCTCCTTGTCACAAGGCTAAAATTGTGTTGGAGTGGTTCCAGGACCATGATGCTGAATTCCAGTTAATGTCCTGGCCGCCTAACTGACCGGATCCCAATCCGATAGAACACATTTGGGATGTCCTGGGACGGCAGCTCAGAGTTCAAAGACCACCAATTCGCAGTATCTCGGATTTGCGTGACCGTTGCTTAAACATCTGGTACAATCTGTCTCCGGCCATCTACCAAGGACTTGTGGCATCCATGCCAAGGCGGGTTGAAGCTGTGTTGCTCGCCAAAGGTGGGCAAACTCGTTATTGACAGGTGGTCATAATGTTTTGGCTCTTGAGTGTAAATGTTTTTCATCGAAAGTAAAGAAAAATAAATAAAAAGATCGATAAAAATAGGTTTATAATTTACTGTAAAGAAGCTTTCATTTTGCGTTTTGTATATTTATATATCTCCATTAGGGGAGGTAATGTTACTCGCGTCCGTGACTGCGGTCTCATGGACAATTGGCTATCGCTCTGCCTTTGGTACCACAGGCTTCGGGTTCGTATTCTGGCGGTGGCATGGATGTTTGTGAGTGGTTCGGAATCCAAGTTAAGCTGTAAGTTCCGGTCTAATTAGCCTAAAGTGTGCACAAAATGATCGTAGAGCGACAAATAAAACAAAACTGCGCCCGTGAAAACCTTAAGTTACACGTGCTTTTTTGTGGTGCCAAATGAATAACGACTAGAGGGTATGGCTAATATTAGTGAATTATTATCTAACACCAAAAGAAAAGTCTGGGTGACAATCGGGAATGACTGGAAAAAAAAAATTAGCGGGAAAATGCACAAAGAGGATACTGCCGATTTTTAGATTAAGAACTGGACACGACTGCCTGGTCGAACATCTGGCCAAAATAAGGATGGTATTAATTTTCTCTGACTTACATAAAACACATATAAGGCCCACCTACTCGTTTGCTCGGGACTGGACTCTAACTTACTAACGGAATGGTGATTTTACTGGAGGGCCAGAGAAAACATGTCCCGATCTCACGGACTTTTATGATGGTGCTTCTAGCTTCTTAATTGTTTTTAAGGCAGTTTTTGTTATGAATGTCTGGTCTTTTCCTTTTGAAACTTTGATTTGTTTATATGTTCATTTTGTTTCTACGGCCAAATGTGTATGGATTGAGTTCCAATAAAGCCATAGATAACAATTACAAGATATTTGTCATTAATTTTTATGAATGAATTTAAATGTTTTCATTGCATGATTGATGTTAGTTCACTGGTTGATGTCAATCAAATCATGTGTAAAAAAAAGGATGTTGTTGTCATTTGCTGTTATTTTCAATTAAAAAGGTTTCTTTAAAAACAAAAAAATATTTTTTTATCTATTTAAAAAATAAAATAAAAAGTTGTGTGTTTTTCAAATTTTTCCCCCACCAAAGGTAGCCAACAAAATGCTTGAGAAACAATTTTTGGTAGCTTTTATATGCCAACTTAAGTAAAATGTGCTATTTCATATTTGATTCAAATCATATATGATTTATCTGAGAGTTTTGGTTGAAACCTGGCGGTGGCATGGATGTTTGTTAGTCGTTCGGAATCCACGTTAAACTGTAGGTCCTGATCTAATTAGCCCAAGGTGTGCCCAAAATGACCATACAGCGACAAACCAAATCAAACCTGACAGTTTGGAGTAATTAAAAAAAGCGTTCAAGTTTTGTTTAGAACAAATATATCAATAAGACACTTATTGCAAATAATCGATTAAACGATGCAAAAACATTGTTAAATAAGATATTAAACTTTTATAATCAAATCTTGACTTACTGAGTCATATTTTGAGATTTATTATCTTTTTCGATACATTCAACTCAGTAATATATGAAAACCCAATTTCTTAATAAACAATTTTTTAAATAACTTTCTAAATTTTTTTTAACAAATATTATGTATTGATTGTTATCATGGTAAGTTAAATTTCTCAATCTCCTTTGTTTCAAATGATAATGGAACAAGTTGGTTACTTTAGTTTAAACTTTTATACATTTTTTCTATATGTAAGTATTAATACGCTTAATTTAAAAGTAATTGTTTTTTCCTATAAAAAAAAAAAACCAATTAGAGTTTTAAATAATAAAAAAATCTTGATCTTTACTGAGAAATTTTAAGCCCTTTGAAAATAAATTGCTTTTGATAAGACACTGATCACTAGTTTAATGACTGAATTAATGATCTGTAGTAACATTTTAAACACGATATGGCCATAATCACAATGCGTTTCACATTTAACATACCAGCATCTCCTTTTTAAGTAATTTTTTTTCTGCTTGGATAAATCTTAAGTTTGTTATCAACATGAAATCTTAGACGTTATGGTAATGATCCTCAATTTTCATATAAAGTTTCTTCGGATGGGGTTTCTATAGTTACTTTAATATTAAATACATTGTTTTATTTCTGAAAATATTTTATTTAAATTTCCTACAGACACGGTTTTATAGTTGTTTTAATAACATTTTTAAATACATTGTTTTATTTTTATATTATTTGTATTATTTTACACATTTTTACTTTTTCATAGTTATTTGGATATTAAATGCATAGTTTTATTTTTCAAATATTTTATACAAATTTACTTCAAATTTGGTTTTATAGCTATTTTAATATTAAATACATAGTTTTATTTTTTTTTTATACAAATATTTTATACAAATTTTATTTCCTTCAGATAGTATTTTTATATTAAATTCATTGTTTTATTTTTTTAAAAAAATATTTTATACAAATTCCTTCAGATAAGGTTTTTTAGTTATTTTAATATTAAATACATAGCTTTTACAAACGTTTTAAACAAATTTCCTTCAGATAGGGGTATATAATAATTTTAATATTAAATTCATATATTTTTCTTCATTTTTTAATATTAAAGACAAATACAAATTCCCTTCAGGGGGTTTTATAGTATTTTATACAAATTCCCTTCAGACAGGGTTTTATAGTTATTTTAATATTAAATTCATTGTTTTATTTATCAAACATTTTATACAAATTTCATTCAGACAGGGTTTTGTAGTCATTTTAATATTAAAGACATAGTTTTTTTAAATGTTTCATATTCAAATTTCATTCAGATAGGGTTTTATGGTTAGTTTAATATTAAATACATTGTTTTATTTATCAAACATTTTATACAAATTTCCTTCAGTTAGGGTTCTATACTTATTTTAATATTAAATGCATTGTTTTATTTTAAAAATATTTTATGACAATTCCCATCAGATGGGGTTTTTACAGTAATTTTAATATTAAATACATAGTTTTATTTTTGCAAATATTTTATGCAAATTCCCTTGATAGGCTCCTTTAATTATTTTAATATGAAATACATAGTTTTATTTTTACAAATATTTTACAAACAAATTTTCTTCAGAAAAGGTTTTATAACAATTTTAATTATTAAATACATAGTCTTATTTTTTACAAATATTTCATATAAAATATATCGCAATAACTTTTATAAAAATTCCTCAGACCAACTTTTTGATAAATACTCGAGTTAGCGGAAAACAAACTTAGAATTAAATGTCAAGAATATAATGTAAAATATAATTTACACTAGTACTATACATTAAAATCACTACTTTTAAAACGGCGATTATGAAAATCAAAGCGTTTCGCATTGAAATTGGATGGCCCTGTGGGATTTTTCGAGTTTCTACCAATTACACCTCAAAGTACCCCGAACGGGCAATCAATTAAATAGTTATTGTTACTTAAAACAAACTGAACATTTCTATAATTCAAAATATTCGAAAAATTTATGTATTCATATAAAATAGTATGCAATAACATTATGTAATTTATTTTAACATTGATAGTATATTTAAAACATTGAGAAGCAATATTTGAAAGAATATTACAACTCTATGCATTTTAATTGCTCAAAATATAATATTTACATATAAATGATCTTAATAATAAATTCTAAAGTTATTTTAATATAATTTATTATAAGATGACATACTTAGATATACAATGCGATAAATTAGGAATTCTTGTGTTATCAAATGATAAATACATTTAAAACAGTAAAAAAAAAAAAGCATAATAATACTTATTCGAGAATTTAATTACCGTGTTTAACCTTGTATATTTCACATTTGAAACTTAAATAAGACACAATTTATACGAATCGGATTAGAGTGACTGGAATTTGTAAATAATATTTAAATTTTATAATTTCAATTACGTCTTTATATATTTTAACAGTAAATTAAAATACATTTAGAATCCATTCTAAAAGTGTAATAACTATACAAAATTAATATTCCAATAGTGTTCCATACAAATTACAACGCGGAAAATTAATAAAATGTCAACAATTGTTGCTTTCTTTTAAAATAATTTCGTTCTCTAACATAAATGAATACATTTTATCATTCAATATATTTTCCATACTGATGTATATTTCAATATTATTTTATACTAACTAGAATGCAGAAATGAATTGTAGTTAATAAAATATCAATAATTTTACTGCCTTTTTAAATTAATTTAGTTTCTCTAGAACAAATGAATACATCTCATCATTCAATATATTTCCATATTGAATTATGCATATTTCAATACTATTCCATGTAAATGACACTAGAATAACTAAAATCTGTAAATTATTATTTAACTTTTATAATTTCAATTATTTTTTGAATATTTTATAATAAATTAAAAGCCTTTTAGAATATATCCCAATATTAAATAATTATGAGTTAATTAATAATTATGAGTCCCGTAATAATTAATTAATTAATAATTATTACGTGATAATTAATTTTAACATTTCAATATTGTCACATGCAAATTAGAATACAGAAATATATTTAAAATAATAAAATGCAACAATTGTTACTTCCTCTTTAAAACAATTCCGTTTTTCTAATGCAAACAAATGTATTTCATCATTCAATATATTTCCATATTGAATGATGCATAGTACAACACCGTTTCATATTGAATGATGCATATTCCAACACCGTTCCATATTGAATGATGTATATTCCAACACCGTTCCATATTGAATGATGCATATTCCAACACCGTTCCATATTGAATGATGCATATTCCAACACTGTTCCATATTGAATGATGCATATTCCAACACTGTTACATATTGATTGATGCATATTCCAACACTGTTGCATATTGATTGATGCATATTCCAACACTGTTGCATATTGATTGATGCATATTCCAACACTGTTACATATTGATTGATGCATATTCCAACACTGTTGCATATTGATTGATGCATATTCCAACACTGTTGCATATTGATTGATGCATATTCCAACACTGTTACATATTGATTGATGCATATTCCAACACCGTTCCAATATTGAATGATGCATATTCCAACACCGTTCCATATTGAATGATGCATAGTCCAACACTGTTCCATATTGAATGATGCATATTCCCACACTGTTACATATTGATTGATGCATATTCCAACACTGTTGCATATTGATTGATGCATATTCCAACACTGTTGCATATTGATTGATGCATATTCCAACACTGTTGCATATTGATTGATGCATATTCCAACACTGTTACATATTGATTGATGCATATTCCAACACCGTTCCAATATTGAATGATGCATATTCCAACACCGTTCCATATTGAATGATGCATATTCCAACACTGTTGCATATTGATTGATGCATATTCCAACATTGTTCCTTATTGATTGATGCATATTCCAACATTGTTCCTTAATGAATGATGCATATTCCAGCATTGTTCCTTATTGAATGATGCATATTCCAACACTGTCACATATTGAATGCATAGTCCAACATTGTTCCATATTAAATGATGCATATTCCAACATTTCTCCATGTAAATTAGAACTCAGAAATATATTTAAATTAATAAAACATCAACAATTGTTATTTTTTTTTAAAAATAATCCGTTTCACTAGCACAAATGGATGCATTCAATATATTTCCATATTGAATGATGCGTATTCCAATATTTTAATACACACATAAGTATGCAGGAATATATCGAAGTTATTAAAGTATCAATAACGTTGCTTAATTTTAAAATAATCTTATTTCTCAAACATAAATGAATAAATACATTCCATCATTTATTGAAGTACATGCACATGTTTACGTGAAGAAATGCAACGATATTTCTTTTTTCTTACAGATACTTAAGAGGCCAACCTTCTTATCACCTACGTATTGCTTCCATTTATAGTGGTTCTTATTAATTTGAAAATAAAAAAAAAAAAAAAGTTGCATAGTTTAACTTTCACGGCTCATTTCTTAGTTGGAGGACATGTTCTGTATTCTGAAGGCATGACGCTATATGCAGAGGGAATAACAAAGACTTCCAAAGTGGGTGGTGTTCAGAAAAAGAAACACCACTGTTAATTTGTGGGTGAAGATATGTAATTTGAAGCAGATGGTCAATTGTTTGGCGCTCTCGTTTCGACATTTCTGATATCGCAGTAGAATTTATTTAAATGCAGCCAATTAAAAATAAAATGCCGTATAATTACTGTAATAGAACAAGGCCATTATTTTTTTTTACAGTAGCTATTGATAAAAAATGCATTGTGCAAAAGCACGTAAAAAGCATTGCATTATTTTTGCTTTGTGATGGCATAAACAGGATGCAGGCATGTGAATAATATAAATAAATGAAACTGAAAATGTAAAGTATTTTTTAAAATGGCTGCTAGAATCTTTAGCGCCATTGCTGACTATGAGGTAATTGTACTTAAATTTAAAATGAAATTTTTGTGATTGAAATGCTTTTTATAAGGTAGAATTTGAAGTATGTAATATGTATAAAGATATAAATATCTTAATTCATCACTAAATAGAATTATAATGAAATATATAAATGTTTTATTATTTGATATTTTTTTTTTTTTTGTTTTGTAATAAAAAATATCAAATTTTTTTTTTAATATCATTTTTTAATAATTATATTATTTATATTATTTTATAATTATTATACAATAATGAAAAATAAATTATTAATTTATCAATAATTAATGTAATAAAAATTAAATTATTGATAATTATTATAAAATTATAATGAAATATATAAATGTTTTATTATTTGATATTATTTTTAATTTTGTGATAAAAATATCAATTTTTTTTTTCATTCTTTTATAAAAATTATTGATATAATAATTATTGACAATTATTTTTATTTTATTATAATATTATTATTTATTATTATTATTTATTAAGTTAATTGAATACTTATTTTTATACAGTCATTACAAATTTTTATAATTTATTAATAATAATACTTATAACTATTATTAATAAAACTATTAATATTTATAATGACTTATTTTAAATTATTTGATTGAAAATATTTATCTTAAACTTAACTTTCTGATATTTTTTTTAAAATTATAATATTCATTGGAAATCATTAATTATGTTCTAATTATTTAATATCAATATTTAAATATTTGGAATTTTTTATATAGTAATTAAAACAATTAATAAGCAAATACAAACTTAACTTACTTATTTTTAAACAATATATTTATTCTAATTTATCATTAATAATTTATTATAATACTACACTATTAATAATTTATTATAATACTATAATTAATAATTTGTTATAATACTATACTATTAATAATTTGTTATAATACAATACTATTAATAATTTATTATAATACAATACTATTAATAATTTATTATAATACTATACTATTAATAATTTATTATAATACAATACTATTAATAATTTATTATAATACAATACTATTAATAATTTATTATAATACAATACTATTAATAATTTATTATAATACAATACTATTAATAATTTATTATAATACAATACTATTAATAATTTATTATAATACAATACTATTAATAATTTATTATAATACTATACTATTAATAATTTATTATAATACTATACTATTAATAATTTATTATAATACTATACTATTAATAATTTATTAAAATACTATACTATTAATAATTTATTAAAATACTATACTATTAATAATTTATTATAATACTATACTATTAATAATTTGTTATAATACTATACTATTAATAATTTGTTATAATACTATACTATTAATAATTTATTATAATACTATACTATTAATAATTTATTATAATACTATACTATTAATAATTTATTATAATACAATACTATTAATAATTTATTATAATACAATACTATTAATAATTTATTATAATACAATACTATTAATAATTTATTATAATACAATACTATTAATAATTTATTATAATACAATACTATTAATAATTTATTATAATACAATACTATTAATAATTTATTATAATACTATACTATTAATAATTTATTATAATACTATACTATTAATAATTTGTTATAATACTATACTATAATTTGTTATAATACTATACTATTAATAATTTGTTATAATACTATACTATTAATAATTTGTTATAATACAATACTATTAATAATTTGTTATAATACTATACTATTAATAATTTGTTATAATACTATACTATTAATAATTTATTATAATACTATACTATTAATAATTTGTTATAATACTATACTATTAATAATTTGTTATACTATACTATTAATAATTTATTATAATACTATACTATTAATAATTTGTTATAATACTATACTATTAATAATTTGTTATACTATACTATTAATAATTTATCATAATACTATACTATTAATAATTTGTTATAATATAATAATTTTAAAGAAAAAAATTTTTTCAAACTAATCTGACCTTTAATTAGGACTATTTATTTAAATTGCAGTAAGATAATGCAGTAAGAAAAAGCATATTACTTTATTAAATTATTCCAGGGCATATTCTTATATATTTTTAATTAGAATAAATTCCTTTTTCGTTCTATTAGAACAAAATTAGCACTTCTCTTATAAGTAATTCTACAGCTTTTTACTCTAAAATTAAATAATTATTTAATTTTAACAAAGGTTTACTTAAAAAAAATTGATAATTAAAAATCGTTTGTTGAATAAATAAATCGAACATTGCTTATAAACAGATAAAAGCAAACGATTTATGAAGTGAAATGGAACATCATTTTTTGGAAATTTTTTTTTTTTTTTTTTTTTTTTTTTTTTTTGCTCTGGTGATTTCTGAAAATTTATCACAGATAAATAGAATTGCAAATATATGCAAAAAAACAGATAAAAGTGCATTTTATGCACGAAATGTATTTTTCCTAACGTTTTATTTTTCTGCTTCACCGTCAAAATAAAAGGATGGAAAATTCAAATCGATTTTTAATTTCTATTGCCTTCTAAACGAAAGCTATTTCCGTTGTTCAAAATCTAATTTTCCCACAGACACTATTATTAAAGACAATTAAAGAAATGAAAACGAGGATTAACTGTCGAATTATATTTCTTTTTCTTAAGACGAATAACATATTCAAAAATTTTTTACTATTTACCATCCCAACTTCAAAAGAGCCGGTTTTCTGATACGATCAGCTGAAAAACAATAGCGAGTCATGAATAAAAAAAAATACCGTTATTACATTGTCAATAATGATGAAGTATAAAACATAACTTCTCTATTTCAGATTGATATACAGATAAGATTTTTTAACTTCATATGTGTTTGAAATCGTGTTTTCGCTTCATCATCTTGAATTGCACAAATTTTAATAGCGTATATTTCTCAATATACAGCAGTACTACCGTGCCCAAAAAGTAAGACCAATTTTCAATTTAAAATTCCAGGCGCTTATGGAATTTCAATTTTTTTTCTTTTTTAGGTTCCTGGCACTGTCCTTGTCCTGGACGTCCAAATATTCATTAGTGTTTGAGTTACACTTGGCTTTGTGAGACGCTAAAACTGATTCCGCCGATTTTTGAAATGTCTGAATTAATTGAGCAAAGAACTTGCATTTAATTTTGTTTGTGGAAACGTATAGAATGTTTCAGAAGGCATTCGGTGAGCATTCCTATATAGGAAAGAAATGTTTAGTAGTGGTATAAATAGTTCAAAGAAGGCAGAGAACGCGTTAAAGACGAAGATCCCTCTGATCGACCATCAACTTCAACCGACGAAGTCACGTCTCAACAGTGTGTCCAAGAAATTAAAGTCTTGGTGCTTGCAAACCATCGATTTACCATTAGAGACCTTACTGATGATGTTTGGAATTTCAAAATTCCATTTTAAAAAATGTTTTGGGTCTCAAACGCGTCAAATCTTGATTGGTACCGAAAACACTGAATGCGCCAGCTCACACTGCATTGATTCTTCGTGACTTTTTCGCCAAAAATGAAACCCATATCGTTCCACAACCACCGTAAGACTTCTGGCTATTCCCTAAATTCAAAAGACCACTCAGGGACACATTTTTGAGTTTATTGAAGAGATTCAACGTGAATCGCCGGGCACTTTGAAAGCCATTCCTGCCGATGACTTTTTAGCATGCATTGAGAATTGGAAAAAAAAATTGGCTTAAGTGCCTTGTGTCCGGAGGGGATTACTTTGAAGGCGATGAAATAAATTTGAAAGTATAAATAAAGAGTTAAAAAAAAAAAAAAAAAAAAAAAAAAAAAAAATTGGTCTTACTTTTTCTGCACAGTAGTAGACTTAATATTTATAAATGCTGATTTAATGAAATTCTAACATTTATTATTGAATCCATTCTCACAAAATGGAATTAAACATTCGCATAAAATGTAGGGCATATGAAAAAAAATATTTTCATTTTAATATTCTTTTACTAAACGAATATAAAAAATTTTAAATTCAATATGGTTAATAAATATTTGATAATAAATTAAAAAGTTTTGAATATTAGTTAAAAATTTTGAATATTATGATAACATAATTTAACAAATTTGATAATTTCAAAATAATTTTATCTAAATAGTTAATATCCACGAGTTGGATAAATTTTAATTGTTTTACACGAAATATTAAAATTTGATTGTATTGGTACTATTTCTGGACAAATTTCATATTCAGCAAACAATCTATTACTGTATTTCAATTCAGCTTTCATAAGTTAAAAATCATTATAATTACTTAACGTTGAGTTAAAAATCACAACTAAACGACATTATTATTTGATGAAATAGATGAGCCTGAATTCTTTATAATCTATTTCGGTTTAGTTTATCATGATTATGATTTAGATTAATAATGATAAGCATGATAATAATTATGATTATGATTATCATGATAATGATTTAGATTATTATCATGCTTATCATTACTAATTATGATTATCATGATTATGATTTAGATTATTATCATGCTTATCATTACTAATTATGATTATGATTATCATGATTATGATTTAGATTATTATCATACTTATCATTACTAATTATGATTATCATGATTTTGATTTAGCTTATCATGATTATGACTTAATAATAAGTTAAAAAATCATACTTTAACGACATGATTGTTTGATAAGTTGGATGAGCTTGAATTGTTGTATATAAAGTATTAAAATCTGATTATGTTGGTGTTATTTGTAAATACTTCATGCATGCAAGTAATCTATACTAATGCGAGTCAATAATCTATATTTTGTGCAAGTAATCTATTCCGACATTTCAGTTTAGTTTTTATAAGCTAAAAATCATGATTATCACTTTATGCTAAATTAAAAAAAATCATAGTCAAAAATCATAGTTTAACGACATGATTGTTCCATGAATTTAATGAAATTGAATTGTTTTTATACGAAGTATTAAAATCTGATTGATATTATTTGTAAAATCATTTCATAATGTAAGTAATCTATACTAATCTATCTAAATAATGATTATCACTTTATGCTAAATTAAAAAAATCATAGTTTAACGACATGATTGTTCCATGAATTTAATGAAATTGAATTGTTTTATACGAAGTATTAAAATCTGATTGATATTATTTGTAAAATCATTTCATAATGTAAGTAATCTATACTAATCTATCTAAATCATGATTGTCACTTTATGCTAAATTAAAAAAATCATAGTCAAAAATCATAGTTTAACAACATGATTGTTCCATGAATTTAATGAAATTGAATTGTTTTATACGAAGTATTAAAATCTGATTGATATTATTTGTAAAATCATTTCATAATGTAAGTAATCTATACTAATCTATCTAAATCATGATTGTCACTTTATGCTAAATTAAAAAAAATCATAGTCAAAAATCATAGTTTAACAACATGATTGTTCCATGAATTTAATGAACTTGAATTGTTTTATACGAAGTATTAAAATCTGATTGATATTATTTGTAAAATCATTTCATAATGTAAGTAATCTATACTAATCTATCTAAATCATGATTATCACTTTATGCTAAATTAAAAAAAAATCATAGTCAAAAATCATAGTTTAACGACATGATTGTTCCATGAATTTAATGAACTTGAATTGTTTTATACGAAGTATTAAAATCTGATTGATATTATTTGTAAAATCTTTTCATAATATAAGTAATCTATACTAATGCAAGTTAATAATCTATACTTCATGCAAGTAATCTATTTTGGTTTAGTTTTCATACGTTAAAAATCCTGATTATTACTTAATGATACGTTAATAATCATAATGTAATGACATATTGCTTGTTGATAGATGAGATTCAGTTGTTTTATGCGAAGTATTAACGTCTGATTGGTATTATTTGTAAAATCATTTCATATTCAGCAATTAATCTATTTCTATATGTTGGTTTATTTCTCACACGTTAAAAATGATGATAATAGCTTAATAATATGTTGCAAATCATGATCATTACTCAATGATAAGTTAAAAATTATAATTAAACGACATATTGCTTTATGATTTGGATGAGCTTGAATTGTTTTATGAAGTACTAAAATCTGATTGCATTGGTGCTATTTACTTTTTTTAATATTTTTTTTTACAATCTATTTTTATATGGTTGTTTAATTCTCATATTAAAAATCATAAAGACTTAATAATATGTTAAAATCATGATCATCACTTAATGATAAATTGAAAATCATAATTTAACAACATATCTGCTTGATAAGTTGGATGAGCTTGAATTGTTTTGTACGAAGTATTAAAATCTGATTATATTGATGTTATTTGTAAACTCATTTCATATTCAGAAAGCAGTCTATTGCAATATATATTCGTTTTAGTTCTCATACGTTAAAAATTATAACTACTTAGTAATATGTTGAATCATTACTTCATAAAATAAAAATCATTATTTAAGTATTATTTGTAAAATTAATTATTTAATTATTATTTGTAAACGCATTTCATATTCAGAAAGCAGTCTATTGGTATATATTCGTAATTGCTTAATGATAAATTAGAAATCATTATTTAACGACGCCGTTTATCATTATTTAATTATATATTGTGATATTATTTTTTATACATTGTTTGCGGAAAACGATACATGTATGAATACAAAAGAAATATAAACAAAAATTCGAAGAATACGCTGGAAGTTCCTGATGTATAGAAAAGAAAATGTACAGCAAGCTATGGTATTATAAGAACATATCAGTATTTATCAATATAAATCGAAATAATAAAATTTTCTTTAAAAATTATGTTTTCATAATTCAATGTATTGCATGCTGCTAAGTATTTCTCACCTTATAAATTGTAATGTTCTATCAGCACACAGGGATCTTCTCAGCATGACATCGTAAATGTTCTAATAATATTTCAGTTTGTATCCATTCAACACAATTTTTAAAAAATTCTAATATAAAGATATTAAAAAAATAATGAAATGAGTGAAAATTTTATTTAATTTAAATGCCAAACTACACTTTTTAGTTTCATTTCTTAAAAAATTCTTATTCCATTCCTCCTAAATCTTGATGGCCTGATCATTGATTTAAAAAATACAAAAGAAAAGAAATCAAAAGATTATTAAGTTGCAGTATCTTTCATGTTGTTTCATAAAAGATATCTCAGGCTGTGTTTTTACTAACTGTTTTTGCTTAAAAGGTATCGTTAAAATAATATATTTTATGAGCAGCTAGGTTAGGGTTCCTACGTACAAAATGAGACCCTAAGTATTTAAAAGATTAGATAACCAATTCAAAAACTTAAGCTGATTTAAACTATAAAATTAATAATAAAAAAATTCACATTTTTGAGAATTAAAAAGCTGTGAGAAAATTATTTCTAAACAGAATAGCTTGTTTTTTAAAAATCGTTTTACCACGTTTAATGTATGAATTTTACTATTAATTGTTTAAATTTCTTTTTATATTTTACAAAATAGACCAAAAATTAATACATCTATAATTAAATTACTACATCAAGAATTTCACCATACTAGATTTAAAATTTCTCGAAAATTAATAAATTATTTTATTAACATATATATTTATGAAACTTATGTATGAAAATTAAAGTCGTTTTGTAAGATTTGATGTTTATTATGTATTCATTTTACTTAATAAACATCCAAATTATGTATTTCTTTAATAACAATATCAATTTTAGTTAATTATTAGAATATTTATTATGTCATATTTATTTTTATTTAAATACCTTACATTCATGGAGTAAAAATAAGAAACATCGTATGTTTTTGTCGTTATAGATTCAGTTTTTGTAAGAGTAAAATTTTTAGAATTTGTTTTTTTTTTTCTTTCACATTCATTTTTAGAAAGTGTCTAAATTAACACTTCAAATGAAAAGTAAATATTCATTACCTTATGTTCAATCATAACATATTAATAATATTCGTTAAATATGTAATTAATTTGTAATTTATAATTTAATTTAAATTTATCGATGATTATTTGTAATAAACTATAATTTATAGATTAATTTATTTGTAATTTATAGATACATGACTTAATTCAAAAGAGTTATCCAAATTAGATTAACATTCATGAAACTAACTATAAAAATAATTACCATCTTTAGTAATGATTATTTAAAATTCGTTTTTATGGTTTTTACGAGATAAAAACTCTTGAGGGAACTCTTTTTGCTTAAAATCTTAGTGAAAAAGAAATCGATAAATTCAATCGATAGAGATACGTTATTTGTAAGCAAAGTCATTATACAAAATCTTCTGCTTTCGCAAAATAAGTTTTTAAATAATTTGTTTATTTTGATTTAGAATTCATAAATGGAATAAATCGTTTGAATTAAATGTTCTAAAATGGAATTATAGAATGATTTACCTCTTGATTGCATTGGGCAGCATTTAAAGGAAAAAAAAAAAAAGTATTTGAGGCTGATCTAAAATCTAATATTTTAACGATATATTATTAGATTGTCAGAAATATTTTAATAATTGATGTACAATCTAAGAAATGAACCATAACATTAAAATCAAATATTTCAAAGTAGAATAACTTTTTAATAATTGAATAGATCAAGTACTGAAATGATACATATCACAGAAAATTAAAAAAGAAAATGCAAATTTATATTTAAATAAAATAATAAAAAAAATTACATACAATTTTATGTTATTGAAAAATTAAAAACTAAATAAAATAAGACATATAAATTTCAACGTTTTAAACAAAAATGTACCATTTTATGTTAGCCGGATTCACAACAACCTATTGCGGAAAATAATTCTTATTGTTTTAAGAATCGAACATAAAACATTTTGCAACACTTTCAAAATAATTCTTTTAAAACACGAAGAAGAAAAAAGCAACTATAGGAAGGCATTGCATAATCTGCTTTAATATCTGTTTTATTTACGCAGTTAGAATGTTTTTATTTTCTTTGTTAATCAAAGTTAAAAAAATTTATTTCATAATGTTTGAATTTAGTAACAAAATTTCAACAAAAATTAAATAAAAATAATTATCTGTTTAAAATGTTAAAAAGTAAAATAAAAAAACCCCATACTTTCTTTTTGGTCTAAAATAATAAAAGTTTTCATAAATTTTATTTAGAAATAAATACCTGGGAATTTATACCAACTAATAGCATCAAATAGAAATTGCTTTCCAAAAAGAATTAAACACCTTAAAATAAAATGAAAGATGAACCATCGAAAAGAAAGCGAACAACAATTTAAGAATAAAAAATTTTTAATCTGAAATTTGTAAAGCGTACACAACAAAAAATTAAAAATAAATTTTTATAAATTTACAAACAATTAAAAATAACATAACTTATATTCAATGTAATCTTTAAATTTATAAAACATGCATCTTAAATAGTTTTCATATTCTAAATTAAATTTTTTTAATAAAAACTAATCCCATACCATCACTTTAAAGATTTTTCATTTTCAAAATACATCTAAAATAACAATTTTCAGATTCAAGAAAAAAATTTAATATTAAATAATGCATATTTGATAGGAAGTATTAACCTTTGGTTAAAAATAAACAATTAGTAATTTAGTATTACTCAAAAAAGTGTCACAAAATTGTTTGAAAATAATATTTGTAAACGTTCAGTTAAAGACTTTTAATTTATCATTTTATGTTGTTGAAATCATCAATAAAATTTGTAATAAAATGTCATTTCAAAATTGACAGAACTTAATATTTTATTAATATTTAACTGTGAATATAATTGAAAATTACATCTCAAAAGATAAATATACACAAAAAATAAAAGCAGAATTTAAATTTCATAAAAAATCAGCCTTTTCGTACATGTGTCACAAAATTGTTTGAAAATAATATTTGTTAAAGTTTAGTCGAAGAATTATAATTTATCATTTTATGTTATTCAAATCATCTATTATCAATAAAGTTCATAAAGATTAAAATAAAGTTAAATAATGTTCTTCAAATCGATACCCTCTTTCAACATTAAACCCAACTTTATTTCCATGCAACAAATTTGACAAAACTTATTTGTCAAAAAGTGTGCTCAAAATTTCAAATACAAAGTTATTACTTGAGAGTTGTTTAATGAAAATAAAAAAAAAACGATACCAATAAAGTTGAAAAAAAAGAATCTCACATTGTCGGAAATAACAAAATAAATATTGTTCTTGTAAAATAAAAATAAAAAATCTTTAAAAGAAACCTTGTAACATTTCATGAAATAGGCGTTCGTTTCCAGTTAGTGTTATTATAATTAATTATTTTCAAAGAATAACATAATAAATTGCTTCAATTAATACCATGTCATGTTATTAATGAATGTAATTACATTTAATAATTTAGATTAACACCTTCAAAAATTTATTTGTGGTTAAATAGATAAAAACGGTAACATTCATAAAATATTTTTTGACCTGTCTGTATAATCAAGGAATATTCTCCTCGATATTAGAAATGCAGTTATATTTCCAGATGTGAATATAAAATTAATAAGTTTGTCAAAACAAGTCCACTAAAAATTTCTAAAATTCGAGACAATTTTTAGAGAGAGATAAGGAAAAAAAAAATCTATAAAATAAAAATAAATAAATAGTCGTAAATTTAGGGGGAAGAAGAAAAAAATTTCATTAAAGCACAAAAATCTTAAAAATGGTGCGTGCTATTTTTTTTTATGAAATTAATTCTGATCTTTTAATATCGTGAATTAATAATTAAAATAAATTTATAAGACAATATGTTTTAATAGTTAGTAATTGTATAATATTTTTAATAATAATATTTAAACATTTCACAGTGAAATATAAATAAAAAAAAAAGTCGAACATTCATTGACAAGTTGCTGTAATGAATTAAAATTTAAAACGAAAATTTGAATAAAATCAGCTGACCTTTCTTCAATCCTCTTTGAAGCAATAAGTCTTCTATATCAGAATCACAACTGTATGTCCATTTATTAAAATTGTGACAGTTTTTTTGCTAGAAAAAGTCTGCAGCAAACACTCAACGAGAGTTACTGTAAAATAAACGCCAGCAAAGATAACACATCAAAGAAGAACAAGAAGAAGAAAAAAAAAGTGAATCTCTCACATCTTCAGAAGGAGTCATTCCCATCAGCCACTGACACCGTTTTATATGCAGTCCAAACAAGAGTGGAAGGCGCCGCTTCTAAAATGATGCGTCTCACCGAAAACATTACTTCAGCGACCTTGGACCAAGACGATAAGTAGCTGGTGCTCTCGGCCCTGACACTGAACTGGCCAAGAGAAAAACCAAGAAAAATCAAGTTCTCTCTCTCTCCCCCTTTCCAGACTCTTTCTTTTCTCTAAACAGACTTTCTTCTCTAAACAATTCTTACCCCTTTTTTCCGTGCTTATTTACTTTTCGAATAGAACTTTTTTTGCTAAGTTCCAGTTGCCAGTTCAAAATTCTTCGAAACGTTTTAAGATTTCGAATTTTTTTCGGTGGCATCAAGTTTTAAATTTAGAACACGCTGTGACGTACTAGAATGTTTATTTTTAAACCGGTTTGAACTATCCGTGATGTGACGTCCGTCCGTTCTCGACCAATGGCGATTGTTTATTTTTATGGCGCCATCTATCGACAAACACATAAAGTAGAGCGATTTTCAGTTTAAATCCAGTCTAACAACAGCACAGAAAGCTATATTATTATAACACTGACAACATCACAAGAATGAATAAAACGATGTTACCCTTACACCACAGTACGGTATTGACAAGATGCACACATTCAAATATTCGAATAATTCACTTTGCAAAATATTCCATTTAGCAAGCAGCGTGAAGTAGACGAATGGAAAAGAAGTTTCGAATGGTCGCGAAGAGATGACAACTCGAGAAAACGTCAAAAACGCATCACATTAGCACTGACACGCCACTTCGTTTCAGTTCTGTGTAAATTTTGATGTCTAAATATCGTTTGGCGGAGAATGAACGCCAAACTTCAGCCAATGGACTCGTAATATCGACCGTTACGGCGCTCTGCAGTGGCGCTGCTGTACCGAGTGACATTGAATTTTCTTCCCTGGTATTCCTATTTGTTTGGTATTTTGGTTTTTGTTTGTTAGATTACTTAAATGTTTTCGGCGTATTCGCTGAAGCAGGAAGAAGACGAAATCGCATGCCTTGTTAGATATTTTTAATGGATACAAATTCTTTTTTTTTTCCTTCATGTGAAGTAGTATGACATAAATTCTTCAATTTCTTTGAAATAATCATTCATGAATTGCAAATTTTATCAATTAAGTAGTTGTAGAACAAGTTATAGAAAGAAATGCGGGTGAAACTTCTTACCAAAAATGAAAAAAAAAAAAAAAAAAAAGTCGGTGAAAAAGTCCCAAAAATCAATGAGTCAAAGTTTATAAAGTTTCATCAATACAAAAATCAATAAGTACAAAAAAATATTTAGATAATATTGTTAAAAATACATAAAAATGTATAACATCTTTATAATAAGGAAGGAGAAAACAGAGCAACTGTATTCTATTAAGCAAATAAAATAATGAATTATGAATTCATTATTTTATAAAATAGAATTATGTGTAATATGAATTACAAATTGAACTTTTTTTTAACTTTAATTGTACTTTTCAAATATGAATTATGTGTAATATTAAAATTTCGTTTTACTTATTATTTGTTAATAAACAAATATCGTTTTACTTATTTTTTGTTAATAAACAAATATCGTTTTACTTATTTTTTGTTAATAAACAAATATCGTTTTACTTATTTGTTAATAAACAAATATCATTTTCCTTTTTTGTTAATAAACAAATATTTGTTAATAAACAAATATCGTTTTACTTATTTGTTAATAAACAAATATCGTTTTACTTATTTGTTAATAAACAAATATCGTTTTACTTATTATTTGTTAATAAACAAATATCGTTTTACTTATTTGTTAATAAACAAATATCGTTTTACTTATTATTTGTTAATAAACAAATATCGTTTTACTTATTATTTGTTAATAAACAAATATCGTTTTACTTATTTGTTAATAAACAAATATCGTTTTTATTTTTGTTAATAAATAAATATCGTTTTACTTATTATTTGTTAATAAACAAATATCGTTTTACTTATTATTTGTTAATAAACAAATATCTATTTTAATTTTATTTGTTAATAAACAAATATCGTTTGATATTGATTATTTGTTAATGAACAAATATCGTTTTATTTTATTTGTTAATAAACAAATATCGTTTTATTATTATTTGTTAATAAACAAATATCGTTTTACTTATTATTTGTTAATAAACAAATATCGTTTTAATTATTATTTGTTAATAAACAAATATCGTTTTAGGCTTTATTATTTGTTAATAAACAAATATCGTTTTACTTATTATTTTCAGTTAATAAACAAATATCGTTTTACTTTCATTATTTGTTAATAAATGAAATATCGTTTTACTTATTATTTGTTAATAAACAAATATCGTTTTACTTATTATTTGTTAATAAACAAATATCGTTTTCCCACCATATTATTTGTTAATAAACAAATATCGTTTCTAACAGATTATTTGTTAATAAACAAATATCGTTTTACTTATTATTTGTTAATAAAACTGTGCAAATATCGTTTTACTTATTATTTGTTAATAAAAAATATCGTTTTACTGATTATTTGTTAACAAATAAAAATCGTTTCATTATTTTTTGTTAACAAATAAACATCGTTTTACTTTTTCATATTGTAATATCGTTATCGTTTATTAAATATTATTTTACTTTATATTTGTTAATGATTCTGATATATCTTTTTTTTCCTCTGGACGATGTCTATCTTTAATTTAATTTCAGTATTATTTCAATAAAGTTCTTGATTGATATTGATATATGTTGATTTTTATTGTTGGATAATAATAGTAATATTTTTTTTGAAATCATAATTCTAATTTCTAAACTGAAAAAAAAATCAAAACAATCTCACATTTATGTTTCATCATGACTTTAAAGTATTATTTCATTACTCAACGCTACAATTATGGACAACTAAGACAGCATAATTTTTGAAGGAAGACTTCCAATGAATAGCCCACCAATATTCCAAATGGAATATTGGTAGGCTATTCATATTAAGAGGTTCCCATGACTTTATATATGGATTCATTATATATATGGACCCAATATTCATATAAATTACATACAGAGGAATTTATGAAATCTCGCTGCTTTAAATTATTTTTTAATAGTTGTTACGGTACTTACGTATTAACGATACCTTTGGCGACAGACTTGGCGGTTTTTAAGTGTCGCCAATCTAACGTATCGATTCAAAACCGGTTGGCGCGTGTGCTCTTTATTGGCGCAACTGTCGCCAAGGTACCGTTAATACGTAAGTACTGTTGTTACTTTATGTTTTTCAAATAATGTGATAATTTTAATACAGGGTATTTATTACGCTTTATATAATTTGAAAAAGTGTAATGACATAATCTGATGAATTTCCATTTTTTAAATTAAATTTCAATGAACTTGATATATTAAGCATTGAATATTTAATTTAAAATATATTAAATATATATTTTTTGTTTAATAAAATATAATTAATAGAAGTATTAGAAACATATCTACTGAATTAATAATCGATTGCGAAAGATTCTCTTGTTACTTCTTGAAGAAATTTTTTTCTGTACTTTAGCTCTCATTTCGATTTTAGTATAATTTATTAATGTTCTTTTATTTTATTCTTCGATATATCACTCTTTGCTATCTTTATTCTCTGAAGTATTAAAATTGAGTCTCATATTAATATTGCATCTGATATAGCCCGACTCGGGGCTCAGTGGCAATGTGCGCGGTTAGTGAGCATTAGGGCCAAGGTTAAGCCCAAGGCCCAGTAGCTTTGTTGTAGACACTGTTCCAAAAACGAGGAGACTCGATGTCGTACGGGATGTTCAGCATCTTGCCTCATTAGGCGGACTACATGTTGGGAGTTTTCCGGGTTTTCTCCCATACTATACGCAAATGCTGGGTAGTTTCCCTAAAAGGGAAGGCACTATCATCTTTATTCAATGACAAGAAGTCAAATCAGACTTATACCTACGGATGCTCCATCACAACAGCAGTTGCCCCCTTCCCTCCTTCCATAAGACCGCACGGGTTCATGAATTTAGTCGGCTCGATAACATCATTTTAGACCAAGTGAGATAAAAAAAAAATAGCCCAATTCTCAACAAAGCAACTTCCTAACATTGCCTGGATATACAACACGTTCCAAGGTTTTCACTGCATTTTACAGGGAAAAAAAATGGCCTAGTTGATAACACATGTGTTCGAAACTGACAAGCAAAGCCGAAATGCCCATTTCCGCTATTGGCACGGGTGCTTTCAGGATAAATCGATAGGCTGGAAAGTCCTTCCGCTCAGTGTGGTAGAGAGAAGGAGGACAACATCCCACATGCTATCTCATTCAAAATCATTCGGCCTGTTGACAATTAGTTTAGCGCTCTGGCTTTTGGTACAACAGGCTTCAGATTCGAATCCTGGCTGGGGCATGCATGTTTGTTGGAGTGGTTCGGAATCCACGTTAAACTGTAGGTCCCGGTCTAATTAGCTCAAAGTGTGCACAAAATGACCGTATAGCGACAAACCAAAATTCGATCATTCAAAATTATTCAAATACACTATATTAACCAAAATAATTGCTAAATGAAGAGTATTCTGGTTAACGTTGAATCTGCTATTTTTCTATCGTTCTAGTGAATGCCTTAGTCCAAAGTTTGTGAAATTTACAAATAATAACAAAGGCGATTGAGCAAGTTTAATTAATTTTCAACACTAACCAGCTTGGTTTGGTTTATCGCTCTACTGTCATCTTGTGCACACGAGGGCTAAACAGATCGGGACCTGCATTTTAAAGTGGATTCTGAATCACTAACAAACAATTTCATGTCACCAGGATTGGAACTTGAAACCTGGGATACCAAAATTCAGAGCGCTTGGCGACCAGGCTGCACACTAACCTGCACACCAGAAGCTTTAACATATGAATCGGACAAAATCGAAATCGAATCAAATTGAATTGAATTTACACAACAATCTGACCCCCATATTGCTAGATATCCGTACTGTTACTCATAGTACAGGTCTGTTCTGTATAACAGACTTCTACTAATCGTTTTATCCTTGTACTATGATATGAAATAAACAGAGACCTGTTATCTTGTGTCCTTCATGGAGCTGTAGCTTTCAAGGCCAGCTTAGTATAAATATAACCGTTAAAACATATGATAACCGAAAATATCCTTCCTCCATGAAATCTATTTTAAAACCAAATGAAAAATATCTATAATGACATTTCTATGTATAGACAAAAGAAACAATCCTACAAATGATAAATGGGATTCATGATTCATGTTTTAAATATTACCCTGTTATATGTACGTTAAGTTTTAAACAATGGCAAAAAAGTTGTCCATCATCATTAAATTCATTTGAAAGGATAATGCGACAGTTTTTCTAGAAATGCAACAAAAGAAAAGTAGATTGAAGATGTTGATAATAATTTTAATTTTCAAGAGATACATATTTGTTTTTTAAATTGATATGTAAAAGACATTATTTGCATTAGTAAATCAGATTAAATTATTGACGATCATTTGGAAACTATTTTGACGATTTTCTTTTACTTGATTAAATTTTTTGATTTACATATTTTTATAAAAAAAAATAATTATATTTTAATGCATAGTACGAATTTTAAATATTTTTTTATGATCGTTGGAGATTATTAGTATTAGTATCCCATGGATGACATTTATTAATAGAGAAACATTAATAGATAATAGAGAAGCATGGAGTAATAAGCATAAAGTTCCGTTTGAGACTGAACAAAGTCATATAAAAGACGGCCATTCACATATTACAAATGCTCGATTTATCTCAAATAAGTATGTTCAGGGAAGCATCTGGGAGACTTATAGGGCTTGTATGTTCCGTTTGAGACTGGAGATGATTGGTTGTCAATTATATGATCATCTCCAGTCTCAAACAGACCATACAATCCTATAAACCAACCAGAGACTTCTCTGGTTGTTTATTTTGTTTGTCACTCTACGGTCATCTTATGCTCAATTTAGACTAAACAGACCGGGACCTACAGTTTAAAGTGGATTCCGGACCACTACAAACATCCATGGCACCACCGGGACTCGAACCCGAAACTTGTGATACCGAGCGCCAGAGCACTAGCCACTCGGCCATTCAGGCCCTAGAGACTTCTCTGGACGCCTGCGTGACAGACAGGGCATTTGTAGGAATTGATTGGCTGTCAATTATATGCCCAAGCCCTATCTGTCTCGCAGGCGTCCAGAGAAGTCTCTGGTTGGCTTATAGGGTTGTATGTTCTGTTTGAGACTGGAGATGGTCACATAAATGACTGCCAATCACTTCCTACAAATGTTGAATCGGTTTTAGATAAGGAAGCACAAGTATCAAGGGAAGTATCTGTGGGACTTAAAGGGCTTGTATGTTCCGTTTGAGACTGGAGGAGATCATATAAATGACGGCCAATCACTTCCTACAAATGTTCAATCGGTCTCAGATAAGGAAGCACAAGTGTCCAGGGAAGTATATAGGTGTCTTATACTACTTGTATGTTCCGTTTGAGACTGCGGAAAGTCATATAAAGGACAATCGATAACATCCTACAAATGGCAATAGGTTTAAGATAAGGAGACACAAGTATCCAGGGAAGTATCTGGTGACTTGTAGAACTTGTATATTTCATTTGAGGCCGGGAAAAATCATATAAAAGACGGCCAATCACATCCTACTAATGCTCCATCGGTCTCATAAGTAGGCACAGATGTCCAGGGAAGTATCTAGGTGTCTTATACTGCTTGTATGTTTCGTTTGAGATTGCGGAAGGTCAAATAATTATGTCCCTTCCTCCTACGTTACAAATGTCCGCAATCGTCAATTGGGAGTTTGTTTTAAATGTCTTCGGGGACAAGCTTGCTGATATATCTTTGGATGCGCTAGAATCCTTATGACAATTAATATCCATTCTATCTTCTTCAAATGCTTTATACAGTATATTCAGTTATGATACGAAATACGAATTAGCAAACCACCTAAGGCTGAAGGATTAACTCCTCGTGAAATCGTGCAATGCTAACGGCGTCGACTACCAGCCATCTATTTCTTCGGCTTCGCATGTCGTCCGAGACGAAATGAATGAATGTTCCTCTAAGTAATGGGGAAATTAAAGCCACATTAACTCATTAAGTAACCAGAGTTAACTCAATAACATGACCGATTTTAACTCGTTACCTTATCATGAGAAGAACTCGCATTTCAATTCACTATCATAAATCATTCAGCTATGTGTTCTGAGCAATTTGCATAATCGTAGAATTGATTTTCATGGTGTCGAATTTTTTCTGTCAAATAATGTAAATAAATCTATATAAATAAGCACATTTTTTTTTTTTTAATCAACATTAATTTCTACGAGGCGCCTGATGGCCGAGGGACTAGCACTCTAGCGATGTGGCCCACAGGTTTCGGTTTCGAGTTCCGGCGATGCCATGGATGTTTGCAGTGGTTCGGAATCCACCTTAAACCGTAGGTCCTAGTCTAATATGACAACTACTACACCACACCACATCACTGTGCCTAGAGCCGAGTTGCTCCTTTACAATTTTTTGGGCATGATGTGGGTGGGGTCTGTGACGCTCTTACAGTCATATGAGAACAGTGCCTACGACTTAAAATGGAATCGAACCACTGCAAACATCCATGATACCGCCCTCTTTGTCTAATATGACAGTAGAGCGTAGGGTTGAAATCCCTAGTAGGCAGATGGCCTTCCAGTAGGCAGATGGCCTTGACCCACCATGGAGCTGTTACGCCATTGAAGAAGAATTTATACGTAGATTTCATAATAATAGAAATCGCACCCTGTGTTAATAAGCATCGAACACTTGATATTATTAAAAAAAAAAAAATAAAAGCAAACACAGAACACAACCAGAACTTAAAAAAAAATTCCATTTTTTTTTATTTAAAAATGAATTTAAAGTTAGATAAAATATTTATGTCACAAGTAATTGTTATTTCCTTTTCTCATCAAACAGATAAATAACCATTTTAAATACTGAAACTGAGATGACTAATACAGCAAAACCCAAGTTTCACAAACCTGGAGGTTGCTACTGTTTTTAGCACTAGAGGGAAAGGAGTATGAAAAAGAATTTCCCGTAATTCCTTGCAGCCTGCCAACTATAACAAAGCAGCCTATAATTTTCAAATAGCTTTAGTTAGGAGCTTTTTTAACTAATCTTTAGCCTTCTTATTGTAGATTATTATGGAGATCCTTCACCGCGTAGCTCCTTCATTGTAAAATGTTGAAACATAGCGGTGGTCTCATGGCCTTTGAGTTAATAAGCAAAATAGATAATTAAATGCGCTTTTTTAAAAAAAAGAATTATTTATTTAATAAAATTATAAAATGAAAAATAACAAAAATTTCAAAAATGTAGAAATGAAATCAGTTGCATGTAATAAAACAGAACGAGCAAAGGCCAAATTAGGGAGAAAAAATAGCTTAGAAGAAAAGCGAACTTTTTTCATCCAGGCAGTTGTAAGGAATTAATTTAAAATATTTAGAACAGTGCGCGGTCTTTTGCTATGTTTGCGGGAATAAACATCATAATAGTAATTTTGTAGGATATTTAAAACGAGGTTATTGATGTTTCGCATATCATTATAGAATTTAGTAGAAATTTTGTGAATAAATTCTCTTAAACTTGGAATCGAGAGAGCTCGTCTAATATCGTCCTTACGAAAGTACCAGGGGGAATTCGTTAACATTCTGAGAGTTTCGTTCTCAAGCCTTTGAATCATTTCAAAATTTGTACGTGCAACAGAACCCCAAACTGGGCTTGCATAAGCTAATACTGGACGAAGATAAGATAGATATATTAGAATTTTGAGATTAAGAGGTAAAGCTGAATTTCTATTGATTAAAGGATAGAATTCTAAAATCTTTAGCCTTTGGCTCCGAAAAACAACCACGACTAAACGCAGATTAATTCTCTAAGCAACCAAGTCCGTTTAGAACATAAATGGTTTAATAAAAATAAGCATAAAAGAATAATGAAATTATGATTTAAAAATCAATTTTGCTTATTATAAGTAAATATAATTTTTGTAAGTGACACTCAAGGGACCTGATGGCCGAGTGATTAGCACTCTGTGTCACAGGTCTTGGGTTCGAGTCCCGACTGTGCCCTGGATGCCTGTAGTGGTTCGGAATCCACTTTAAACCGTAGGTCCCAGTATAACATGATTGTAGGGCAATAGGGCCGACACCCTTTCCAAATAAAAAGAAAAACATCTGGACTTGGCCCACCATTGGGCAGTTGCGCCAATGAAGATTCGTTTGTTTTGTCGCTCTACCGTCATTTTTTGTACAATTTAGGCTAAATTAGACCTGGACCTACAGTTTAACGTAGATTCTGAACCACTCACAAACATCCATGCCACCGCCAGGATTTGAACCTGAAACCTATGGCACCGTAAGTCACAGCGCTAGCCAATTGGCCATCAGGCGGTCGCTAATGAAGAAGTAACACTAAAGTTTTAGCATTTATAGTACATTATTAAGCGGCCTAAATGGCCGAGTGGCTAGCGCTCTGGCGCTCGGTACCACAGGTTTCGGGTTCGAGTCCCGGCGGTGCCCTGGATGTTTGTAGTGGTTCGGAATCCACTTTAAACCGTAGGTCCCGGTCCTAATAGGATCGTAGAGTGTTGCGGGGGCATTGTTACTCCGCGTCCGTGGCTTATCTTCAAGTTACACGCTCCCCCTGGGTAATGCAAAGTGAGTAACGTCTGTGCAGCGCTTGCCTTAAGGCATTCAAGACCAAGATGTCTAAGTGACAGCTGCATTAGAAAGAAAAAAAGTACGTTATTAAAAATGAGTTAAAATCCTAAAATTTGAAATATTTATACTTGCACCAAATAGTATTCATTCATTTTGAATGAATGGTATTTGGTAATAGTAATAATATTTTTCCATAGCAATAGTATTTTTTTTTTTTTTTTTTCAGTCCATATTCATTTTGAATAAATGAAATATCAGTAAAATTTTCGTAAAAAAAAATATTGACATTTTGAATTAATTTTTTAAATAAATGCATAATTTATATTCATTTTAAACTCATTTCGATATTTAAACATAAAAATTACAAAATATTCTCTTTAAAATATTCAGTGAATTTATATTATTCCTAAAACTAAATTATAATGCTAGTAATTAATTTGTATAAAAGGATAAATTCGACTTAATTGCAGAGTTATTTAGATATCTAAATGCGCATTCGTATTAATTTTAATAATACTATACAATAATATATCCATATATATGTTTCTGCAACAGCACGTTGACTAAAGATACCCATTTTCAGCTTTTCAGTTAATGATCACCATATTGAAATGCACATTATTGAAATAACCAACTAACTGAGAAAATGAGCGAATTCCCCATTCATATCCAATTTAGAAGCTTCGCCGCAATTAATCTAATGAATAAATAAATATTTTAACACAGGCGCTATTGAAAATTCCTACTAAAGTTTGCAATCTAGTCGATGTCTATTAGTAAATAGTGTTTGGGTTTAAATTAAGGCTCCAATGATTTGATTAAGTAAGCCCTATATATTAATCTTGTATTGCGGAGGCTTATTTCTCATGAATGTGCGTAGCATTTTGCAAAAATGCATAAACTGAAAATTAAAAATCATCAGGTAAATTATGTTTACAATTATCCCACTCTTACAGACATTAAAGGTAATTGTAAACGTCTCAAAAGGTTGTAGTAAGTTTAGCTCAGTTATGTTTTGTCGAAGAAATCGGTACTGACGTATTAACGGTACCTTGGCGACAGTTGCGCCAATAAAGAGCACACGCGCCAACCGCAGCTACAGATTTGGCGGTTTTTAAGTGGCGCCAATCTACACTTAAAATTTTTGTTCCAAATAATAAAATATATAAAACACTTCATTTAAAAAACACTCAAAAATCGCTTTCAAAATTCAAAACACTTTATTTAAACACAAAGTAGTCAAACAGATTTCCGTGGAAAACAGGCCGATATAGAGTTTAACATGGATTCAAAACAGTCTAATTGGGACATTTTCATTGTTTTGGTAAAATATTTCGCTCCTGAAAATCAAATTACATCTTGTTCTTTTCTGGCACTAAAAATGGCCAAATACAAATCTGCATTTTCGTAGCACTACAAAATGGCATCAAAACTCAGCAAATCTGTAGCTGTTAGATAGGCGACACTTAAAAACCTCCAAGTCTGTCGCCAAGGTATCGTTAATACCTAAGTACCGAAATCACTTAATAACAAAACAAACAACTTACCTTTTGTGGACCTGAATGGCCGAGTGTGTGGCGCTCGGTGTCATAGGTTTCGGGTTCCAATCCCAGCGGTGTCATGGATGTTTGTAGTGGTTCGGAATCCACTTTAACCGTAAGTGCCGGTATCATATGACTGTAAGAGCGTCACGGAGCCAAGTCAAACTTCTACCTACGGGTGCTCCAAAACAACAGAAGCTGCCTCATTTCCCTCCATCCATGTGTAGACTGTTCATGGCATGTCCGTCCCTCATTGGAGGACATTGAGGATTAGTCACACACAACTTGCCGTTTGCAGAAATTATAGAAATAAATGAGTTACACAAATTGTTTTTAAGTAACGAGATCATTACCAACTGTTGCATTCAAAATCATAGATTATCGGCAGTGCATGAATTCGATTTTAGTTCGTTCGCAAAACTTAAAGTTCGTCTAAATTCCATTTGACCGCAGATGATACCTGTTTACAATCATCCCTTTTGTTTACAATTACCCCGCCAGACTTTATATGCCTTGACTTGACTTGACTGGCTGCTTTAAGATGTATGTCGCTGACCCTGCTTTATCTCAATTTATCCAAATGCTTTTAAAATACAACAGATAAAAAAGGGATTGATTTCAAGGTTGTTGACTGCACTGATTGTCACACACACACACACACACACACATATATATATATTTGTTCTAATGCAGCTAAACACTTAGACAGCTTGGTCTTGGAGGCCTTAAGGCAAAGCGCTGCACAGACGTTACTCACTTTTTATCCAGGGGGTGCGTGTAACTTGAAGATATGGACGCGGAGTAATGCCCCCGCAACGCTCTACGATCTATAGGACCGGAACCTACAGTTTAAAGTGGATTCCGAACCATTACAAACATCCATGGCACCGCCGGGACTCAAACCCGAAACCTGGGGTACCGAGAGCCAGAGCGTTACTCAGGCCCCCTTTATATTACCATATATATATATATATATATATATATATATATATATATATATATATATATATATATATATATATATATATACACCGGTGTCCAAAAGTTAAGCATAGTTGATAATTATGTGAATAAAAAAGCCACGGAATGGCGGGAAACGTGATATGTGTAAAATGGTTATAAAACAATGCCCCCAAAAAGAACGATAATAATTAATTTTATTATCAACGCACACTTTAAAAGAATGACGATGTTTTTAATAAGGCTGTGGTCACCTCTGACAGCCAGGCACGCTGGTTTAATAAATTTCGCTATGAGATGATGAATGAGTTGTGGGCCAAACGAACCTTCTTGGAGAGCTCTAGTTCTGTAAACTTGGTGGGTGCGAAAGGGGCTGCATTTGGAGCATATCCCATTCATGCTCGATAGGATTTAAATCAGGGGAGTTCTGCGCTGGATGTTTTCCGTTTCAAGAAATCCAACCAGCACCGATCGGTGACCGCATTATCATCCATGAATATGAAGTCGCCGACAGCACCTCGAAACAAGCGAACATAAGTCCAAGAACTTCGTCTCTGCCATCACAGACCCCGTGTCAAAGAAATGGAGCCTGATGCTGCCCCATACCATTTTCCCCCTTGATGGAAAATGATGTCTTTCCGTTATGTTTCTTGGTTCAAAACGTTTCTCATTCTCTCCATATCGTTACCCGACGAGAATCTCTAAGACTAAACCGGGACTCGTCACTGAACTTGATTTCACAAATGTTGATGTTTCAAACTCCAGTTCAAGAAGCTCGTTTATGCAGACGTGAGGAGAATGCAAACTGCTGGTCTTCTGGCATAGGCCAGCATGATTGAGTCTCCTGTAAACAGTTTGTCTCGAAATTCGTATTCCTGTCTGAGCGCCGAACCCAGTGCTCTGGCAGTACTGCCCCTCTGATGTCGCTCACTTATTACCAGATATCGGTCTTGGCTAGGGCTTGGGACTCTTGGTCAACCTGATACTGGTTGTCGGGTAACATCTCCCGTTCTTTGAAACCTGTGCCACAGTCTTGAGATCACAGACTGGTCCACATTCAAAATTCGAGACATTTGGTTGTGATCGTCCGGATTCAGCATTCCAACGATTCTTCCTTTCGAAACATGTCTAATTGGCGTCTTTATGCCATCATTCACCTTGTTTGATGGTTAACAACGTTCCTTCGCACAACAGTTGCACGAAACTTGTCTGAACTGCCTATGCTGCGTGAATCGGTTTCTCTGCGTTCCGACATGCGCAGGTGTTTCGCGCAGGACGTAGTCGACTGAAAAGTTTTGCATAAACCCAATGTTTCTTCTTCTCCCAATTAATATCCGCAAGAAATTTAGAATAATTTTACGAATATTTACTCCATGTTTTACGCATTTTACGATTTATGCTTAACTTTTTGGACACCAGTGTATATATATATATATACTTATTGTGTTTTATTTATGTCTGTGAATTTCATTTTCGTAGAAATATCATGATTGTACCTCACATCTTAGATTTTTTTTTGTTCATTGATTATTGCTCAGCTTCTTGTGCCACTTCAGTACAATACGAATAACCCTCGACTCCTGTATCGGTGGCAGCAGTTTTTGTTAACTTACCACCATGCTGCCTGACTGTCGATGCTTAGATCATTCATTGAATCTTTCAACTTCCATCATATCATTTTAATAAGCCTTTTTATTACTATTTCAAATATATATGATTTGCAACTGGATTAACTATAAATCTCAATAAATCGAAGTATGTATGGACCGAACTTCCTCAGTAGACGCCAACATTTCTAATGTGTGGTTGAATGTCACGCCTTTCTTCTTATTATTATTCTTTTTTTTGTTTTTGTTATTAACTTTGACTAGTCTCCGTATGTAACCTAAAATTCAATAAATACTTAATTCGGGCCTATCGTAATTATTCCTATTTTTCTCTTTCAGAGTTTTCTAGTGAGAATATGCAAAATTGTACATCATTATTAAGCGGGGTGCAATGTAGACCTACCTGCTGGTGGTGCAACCTGAGCAGCGTTCTATACGGCTAGTGGTCTACAGTTTTCGGCATGTGCTGCTATCCTAACCGTTGTCCGGTTATATATTACTGTAATTGTATTTCTCGTTGCTATCCTAACCGTTGTCCGGTTGGCCTGAATGTAAGTATTGCAATGGAATGCTGGTGGTTTACTGATCCAATGGACATCTACACCGCATAGGGATTTTCAACCAACCAAACTGCCCTTTTTGTGTTTTGGAAGAATTAATGAACTGAGTTCACCTCCATAGTTGCTTGGCACTTCATGGCGAATCTGAGACGGCGAGATACTGGCAAGCTGGAGAACTCTTAAGGCAATGACTGCGATCAACTTTGTTGAACTCTTTTTGTGTACATTTTTTTTCTTTTGCATTTTTCAGATTTTTGTATTGTCTTGCCATCGGAAATGAAAAAAAAAGCATCATTATTAAGTTTATAAAAATTATTTTTATGAACGTGAAAAGAGACAACTGAATTCTACATTGGAAAAAAAAATCTAAAAAATGTAGATATCTATAAATTAAAATGTTAAACATATATTTAAAGAAAAAAATCAACAGATATCTTATTTAAAGTCATTAACAAGTATTAAGAGAATTTACCAAAAAAGAAATATTATGTCGAACACTAGGGTTTTTATTACAGCATGGCTGAATAACAAACAAAAAAACTGGCTGAATTATATATTAAACACACTTTTTGCCCACTGACACAACTTTAAACTGTTATGCTAAAAGATACATAAAAAACGGCGTCGGAGAAGGGCCTTTTTGAAGAGTGACATTTTTACGGCCCCATGAAACAACCGTATTAAACGAAGCGATGATCGTAAAACAGCTTGAGTATGATGTATGGACTCAAGAAGTGACATTAAAGGTGACCTCTGCCACTTTTATGACGCCCTGCAATTATAGTGTAATACAAAGACGAAACTTTCTCGCAGTTTAATGTGCTTTGTATCTTACATAAAAGTAAATGTGATTATGTGATCTTCGAAATGAAAGCATTTTTTATGATTTACTAACTGTTCAGATGTGTGTGAGTTTAAAGCATAGCATCATTATATACTAAGGTTTGACAAAGAGAGTTAGAAAAATTTGTGTATAAGTTTTTATGTATTGTATTTCCTTATCCTCAGTTTTGTTTAAATAATCCAAAGAGTGCTCATAAAAACATCATGTAATCATGTATAGGACACACTTTTTTTTACCGTTATAAGGATACTACCTCTTCACGTTAAATTTCTAGTTTAACTTACTAAGTTAAATAAATGCATGTTCAATAAGAGTGAGATGTAAAATTTAGCGTTTGTATTACTGCAATGATGTGCAAAATTTGTATAACTTTTTTCTTTACATTTAGGATATTCAACTATATACCTTTGGAACTAGAACTAGGGGTAAGCAGAATTTAGGGTGGATCGATTGAGTGGAGGCAGAATTTATAGTTTTAAGAGTTACTAATTGGAAAAACTGTCATAAAGCAGAGATTGATTGAAGGTTCTCGGAAGACATTGACCCACCACGGATTGTCGAGTCAATAGGAGAAGATGAAGTTTGTTAAAACAGAACTGAATGTATTAATCCATCGATAGGCAGGTTGCCTGATGTGACTTTTCTGGGTTTTCTACCGTAATATACGCGGGGTAGTTAGCCTAAAAGACTTCCTGAAAGGACTGTCCACCAGTTGGTGGGCTATTCGTGATATACATGAGGTGCCCGATGTTTCATTTTCATGTTTCTAATTGGTATTGAGGGGGCTACATGGTTCTAGGTACGGAGATGATGAGTGGAGAAAAGAAAAAGAAAGAAAAGAATGCATTAATCCATCGATTGTCAGATTGTTTGGTGGGACTAATCCGGATTTTCTCCCATAATATACACTAATGGGGAGCTCTGAAAGACCACCCGAATAGCACTGTCCACCCGTTGGTGGGCTGTTCGTGGTATACATGAGGTACACAGATATTTCATCTTCACCTTCAGAGCTGGTATTGGGGGCTACATAGCTCTAGGTATGGTATGAGATGTGAAGAAAAGAAAAAGAAAGAAAATAATGTATTAATTCACCGATTGTCAGATTGCTTGGTGAGACTTGTCCTTGGTTTCCTTCCATAATATAATCGGATAGTTAGCCCTAAAAAAGACTTCCCGGAAGGCACTATCCACCCGTCGTTGGGCTGTTCGTGATGTATATAAGGGCCCACCGATATTTTATCTTCATTTTTTAACTACTAAGGGAGGGAGGGGGGGCTACATAGCTGTAGGTAGGAGGAGGAAGTGTAGAAAGAAGAGAAAAAAAAAGAACTTGTTAATCGCTTCTCGATTTTTTTTTTTTTTTATTAATTTAGGGAATACCTATTTTATTATTATTTGGGTTATGGATCTACCAATTTATTAACAACTTTATAGAAACATTATTTCTGGGTTTCCTTGTTATTTCCCTTTAGTTTGCTATGACTCCTTATAATTGTCAGCTTGTAAATAGTATTCTGTTTCATTTTTTTAGGATAATTATAAGTTATGTTAAAACCTATTTAACTTCTAACTATATTTGATAAATATACAGTTTCTTCATAATAATGTAAAATGCAGAAAACAGTGGCTTAGCCCTCCCAATCTCCAAGTAGTCTGCGTGCAAGGAAAATTCTCTTTAGTGTAAGATGGGATGTGAAAAGAATTATTCAGAATGAAAGGTAAGGTTACAATCCAGTAATAATCGCTGATATTCACTGGCATCAACTAAAAACACTGAAATTTTTTTGGAATAAAAATGGCCTTCGTCGATTAATAGAAATGGTACCAAACCAATTACTACATGAGTGATTAAGGTTCACCTACTTCAAATGATTTTTTTCGTTCTAATGCAGCTGGCAACCAATAGACAATTGTCTTTGGATGCTTTAAGGCAACTGCTGCACAGACATTACTCATTTTGCATTACCCAGGGGGCGTATGTAACTTGATGGTAAGTCACGGACGCGGAGTAACAATGCCCCGCAACGCTCTAACGATCCTATTAGGGGGCCGGGACCTACGGTTTGAAGGGGATTTTCGAACCACTACAAACATCCATGGCACCGCAAACATGTGGTACCGGCGTACCACTTTTTAAAGACCCGATTGGACCTAAGAGAATACATTGAAATGGATTCCGGCCCAAGTTAGTTTTACAAAAGGACAAAAATGAATGGGAAGACTAATTTAAAAGAATGGCCACCACTTCAAATAATGAGTTTATCATTTTATGAACTATGAGAAACATCATGGCAGATAGTTTATCTGGCAATTTGAAAAGTTTGATGCCCCATAACATTCCATCTACTTTTCGACCAATAGATGACCACTTTTTAAATTTTTTTCTTTTTTAGCTTACAGAATAAAAAGATTTATTTTGGACAGGATTGAGCTCTAAGAGAATGATGGTTATTGAAATGCAAATACAGCCAGACTCTTATTTTATCAATCTGATCTTGCAAACCAAGTTCCGGTACAGTTTTACAAAAAAGGACAAGTCGAAAATGGGGATATGGGAAGACGTAATTTAAAAGAATGGCCACCAAGCTGAGAATCAAATAAATATATTTTGACTTGGCGCTATCGAAATATATTATGCAGAACATATAGTTATGAAATGCATATTTTAGATTTTTTTACATTTAGATATATGCAGAGGGTGCATAAAAAGTCTCTTTGCAATTTGAAAAGTTTATTCGGCAAAAGGAAATGAAAAACATCATCTGATAACTTAAACTATTACAAAAATGATATATATATATATATATGCCTCATTTAATTTTAATTCAATACATACCATTTACTGCATGAAGCACATCAATATAGTATTCGATTTCTTACCGTGTTTAATTATCCTTAATTTATGGACAGGGAGTGCTTGTGAACAATCGTGGTTAATGGTGGCAATGCCATCAGTGATAAATCTTCTTTAGATCAGTCATGCCCCATACCTTTGTACTATGCACGATATCTGTAACATAACCTTGCATACCTCCTACTCTATTAATCCATCCGACTTTTTTATGGGGTTAACTTTAAGTTATTAACCACTACAAGCATCCACGCATCACCGGGACTCGAGCCCTACCATGGGAACCTGTGGTACCCAAAGCTGCAGCACTAGTCAACTACCAACACTACCCAGCGCTGCAGCACTGCAGAACTAGTACTAGTACTGCAGTACGAGTTCATACAATGGGAAAATATTCGGTTGGTGGTAAACGTGGGTACAAAATCTGCCTGAACTATTTATTTGTAGACAAATCATTTATAACGCTATTAAAGATTCTCTTCTGGGGCCTGAATGGTAGAGTGGCTTGCGCTCTTCCACAAGTTTCGGGTTCGAGTCCCGGCGGTGCTATGTATGTTTGTAGTGAAGGCAACTGTCTAAGTGTTTGCCAGCTGCATTAGAACAAAAAAAGAAAAAGGTTACATTCTTTATGTCTCATGCCTTGCAAAATAAACTATTTATTAAAATAAATCTAATTCTTTTTTTAATCTAATTCCTTTTTTATATACTATACTATTATTCTACGTAGATGTATAAAAATTTCAATAAAATTTTTAAAATTAATTATTAATAATTACAACAAAATAAAAAGAAAATTTTTATATTTCATTAATGAAATCTAACTACTATTAGACTGACTAATATAAATCTGTAATCTAAATATATAAATCTGACTACTTATTAATGTTAAATAAAAGCGAAAAATAATATTTAGATTAAATAAAAGCTTTCGAAATATAAATAAATTCAATAATAATAGTATAGTAAATAATAATAATAAAAATGAAATTACATTTAATTATTTTATTTGTGAAAAATAATTTTTTTTTTCTATAATTGTTATTAAACTGAACGAGAAAATTGCTGAACATTTAAAATTAAATAACGAGCATTGAAAACACCTTACATTGAAATTTAATATACACTGCGAATCGATTCACAGGTTAATCTTTTCATGCTTTTATTGAAACATTTCCGTCTGCGATATTTAAATAATATCAATTATCCAAGATTTTGACTTCCAGACAGCAAAGAGACGAAAATAGATCGATAAGGTGATATTTCACAAGAGAACTACATAACACTCCGCCTTTGAATCTCCTTTTGAATAGCTTATTTAGAAATAATTAATTTTATTCTCCAGTGAATTTTAAAAAATATAATAGACATATATTTATATAGACATTGAATATTTTAAAAAAAAAAAAGTAGCGGGAACGGCCCATAATATAATAATAAGTACAATTAAACATTTATTTAACTACATGGCTTTATAAAAAAGTTCAACGATCAATACAAAATCCTTAATTTGCCATCGCTCAACGCATCTTTCAAAGCAGCGTGTGGCTCAAAATTTTGTCAGAAAAGTGACAAAGGTGAAAGACACAGAGAGGTAAATTGTGTTGAAATCTCAGCTGGAAATGTCACTGCACCAGCGGCAGCCACGAATAAATATGATTTATCACAGAAGGGATATCGGGTATGCTGGCGAAGTCTGCTTCAGAGACAACAATCAATGTTATGAATCCCTCATTACCTCCACATACGTTTTATAAATAAATGATTTAAGGAGTTTTCAAAATATGAAGCACGAAAGGTTTGTATCATGGAGACCAAGCAACAGGTTGGGAGCCTTCAATTCATTTGTGGCATAAAGATGGTTAAATGTGCGGGGAAAAAAGGTAGTTAAAAATGGAAAAAGTTCCTAGTGCAGAAATGACATGTTTTGCATTAGTTCATGTATGGTCAGTACATCATGTATCATGTTCTGTGGCAATTTTTTCTTCTTCGTGTTACTTACTATTAGTCCTTACAGTTTTTCACCACGTCAAGGAAACGTAGTATATATATATTTCCAATCAATACCGTTAATCAATATAATTTATTTTAAAAGTTAAGTAATTTCTTTAGCACCAAATGAAAAAAAATGCTTTTACGTAAATACATAGATGCTTTTGTTTATTACTTTCCTTTTCAGCGATGTTTTTTATAATAAGAAAAAAAAATGCCTTAATTTTTTTAATTAAAAAAAAAAAAAAGTAAAAAACAACAAAAAATACACAAAAACACACACAAAAAACAACATAATACTCACATTTGTATCGTAGAACGTTAATAGTAATTTATAAGTGAAATGATTTCATATATTCCGGGCATAAAGTTATACATTATTATTGCCTTTATTAATTATTAAAAACAAATACACAGTACAGTCACATTAACGTGACCACCACCTACTTTCGACGTCAACGTGTAATAATCAATCACAAAAGGCAGGTGACAGCACATTGCAGTGGAGTGTATATGAAGGATGTCCTAGGGCATCGGAAAGCATTTCAATCATTAATTATCTTGATCGAATTGCAATCAGTCCGCTCTGCCAAAGGTGGTAATTTTGACTTTTGACAGGTGGTAACATTAATGTGACTGGACTGTGTATATTCAGTGGTTCTTTCCGTTAAGCTCGAGGAGGAAGGTCCGAACCCCCCTTAGGGATATCACCAAATTACTCTTACAAAATTGGGATTACTCTTTAAAAATTACTGTGAAGCAATGTTAGTAGACGACTTGGTAGCGTTGAATCAAGATCAATTTCTGATGGGCGATGGCCGCTCTAGCACTTGGTGTATCGGTCTAAGTCCCGGCGGTGCCTTGAATGTTTGCAGTGGTTAGAAATCCACCTTAAACTGTAGGTTCCGGTCTATTATGTTTGAAGAGAGTAGGACTAACAACCCATGCATTGGATGATATTTGGTGGTTCGGAATGGATGTTAAACGGTAGGTCCGGTCTAATTAGCCCAAAGTGGACAAAAAATGACTGTAGAGCGACGAACCAAACTAATAGAATATGCTATTATAATAATAATAATAAAGACTTATTTAACTCATATTTCAATTCAAGTAGTTAATAGATGATTGGTTTAGTACTTTTAAACAAAATAAGTCACAGAAGTTATTGAAGTTGTCATAAGTTATTGATGTCTTTTTAATGTTCATAACCATTCAACCATAATTTTTGCTCTGTTAAATCAACACATACTTGTTTCACTAATTATGTAAAGACGATTTATTTTTCTTCCTAGGTGTGGTAAAAGTAGCTCAAAAAGCGATGCACGACGCCGGAAATTTAAAATATTATCTATGAAAAAAAAAAAAAAAAAAAAAAAGAAACGTTTAACTAATCGGGCGTTTAAACCACGCTATCTAAATTGCCTACTAACCTGAATCCACTAAACGCAGCTTCTGGGAAATCAAATCTCTCCTTTCGCTGCATTTTACTTCTACTAATGATTTAGCCCAGGGGTGCTTAAAACTACAGCCCGATTCGGGGCGCCATGAATCTCGCAAAGTGTTGGACATGTCTTGCCCACATATTGATGTTGTTTTTCTTATCCAGGCTTGGTCGACAGCAACATTTAGACCAAGTCCGTGAACCCGTGTGATCATAATAAAGGGTAAAAAATGCAGCTTCTTTTTGTCTTCGACTTTGTGGCTCAAAGACATGTGGTACCCAAAGGGAGAAGTCTGACTTTATCCCACCCGGCTATACCCTCCGGGCACTGGGAACCCATTTTAGTCGCCTTTTACGACATGCATGGACTACAATGGAATTATTCTAATTCGGACTAACACGGGGACAGCATATTGAACTTATGTTTTGGTGATGTGTATTTATAATTGGGGCCTGATGGCCGAGTGACTTGCGCCCTGGCGCCCGGTGCCAGATTTCAGGTACGGATACCGGCAATGCGATGGATGTTTGTAGTGGTTCGGAACGCCTTTAAAACCACAGGTCCCGGTCTAATATAACTTTAGAGCGTTGGGCTTAGGGCTCACAACCCTACACCGTAAAAGGAAAACATCACCTGTCTAAAATTTGAAAGTAGGCAGACGGCCTTGGCCCCACCATGGGGCTGTTGCGCCAATGAAGAAGAAGAAGTGTTTATAATTAAGTGTTTTTATTTACTAGAAAAAAAGCAATCAGTAACATACACTCAAGTGCCAAAACATTATGACCACCCCTACATTTTTCAATGAACTCGCCTGGATGACGTGGAAGGAACGTGATCAGGTGGAAGTGGCATTTAACTGCTGCTGGAGAATCTGAAGAATCATTCTTTCACTTACTTCTGTGTGTGATGGGAAAGGCTGCGGATCTAAGCGACTTTGATAGAGGGCAGATTGTAATGGCTCGAAGGCTCGGAACAAGTATTTCCGAAACTGCACGACTCGTGGGTTGTTCGCGATCTACAGTTGTTAGTACTTATGCAAAGTGGATGAATGACGGTGAAACCAGCAGTAGACGACATGGTGTTGGACGTCCACACGCTATCAAAGAAAAAGGTTGTCGGAGACTGTCTCGCATGGTGAAGCAAAATCGGAGCCAGACAGTGGCTCAGCTGACAGCCCAATACAATGCAGGACCAAATAGAATAGTATTGGAGCACACTGTTCAGCGGACACTGTTGGATATGGGGATACGCAGCAAACGTCCCACTCGTGTGCCTTTGCTGACCAAGCGTCATCGGCCACTGCGCCTGCGATGGGCTTGGGAAAATCGTGACTGGTCCTTGGATCAGTGGGAGAGAGTTGCCTGGTCAGATGAATCATGGTTTGTCATTCATCAGGCCGATGGCCGTGTCAGGATACGTCGTCTTCCAGGCGAACAGTTGCTCCCTCAATGTACAGTAGATCATACACAGGCCGGTAGTGGCGGTATTATGCTTTGGGGGACGTTCTCTTTGTCGTCTCTGGGACCCGTGGTTGTGGTAGAGCAGATCATGAATGCTACAGGGTATCTGAACATCATTGCGGACCAGTTGCACCCTTACATGTCCTCTGTTTTCCAGCTGGAAATGGAATGTTCCAACAAGACAACGCTCCTTGTCACAAGGCTAAAATTGTGTTAGAGTGGTTCCAGGAACATGATGCTGAATTCCAGTTAATGTCCTGGTCGCCTAACTCACCGGATCTCAATCCGATAGAACACATTTGGGATGTCCTGGGACGGCAGCTCAGAGTTCAAAGACCCCCAATTCTCAATATCTCGGATTTGCGTGACCGTTGCTTGAACATCTGGTACAATCTGTCTCCGGCCATCTACCAAGGACTTGTGGCATCCATGCCAAGGCGGGTTGAAGCTGTGTTGAGCGCCAAAGGTGGGCCAACTCGTTATTGACAGGTGGTCATAATGTTTTGGCTCTTGAGTGTATATAATCTCATGTTTGCGGATTAGAACATGCTTTTATAATAATAATAAACTAGACTTTTTAACTACTATTTCACTTTAAGTAGTTTATAGATAATTAGTTTAATATATTAAACATAAAAAAGTCAAATAACTTTATTTTGTTATTTATCTCTTTTTTTAATATTATTTCATATATTTTATTAATATTATTTTTTTTATATTTTTTTAATATTATTTCATATATTTTATTAATATTATTTTATATATTTTTTTAAATATTATTTTAAACATTTTTCATATTATTCTTAACCTCACATATTTTTGCTATAGGAAATGAATTATTTTACCAATTATAATGTGAACGCATAATTATTTCACCAATTATGTGAAGTTTATTTATTTTCTTTTAGGAGGTAAAGGCAGCTCAAAAAACAATGCACGACGCCGGGAATTTAAAATATATATCTATGAAAGAAAAAAAAAGCATTTAACTAATCGGGCGTTTAAACCACGCTATCTAAATTGCCTACTAACCTGAACCCACTAAACGCATTTTCTGGGAAATCAAGTCTCTCCTTTGGCGAGATAAAAAAAAAGGGTTCAAAAACCCTTTCAGGCGTTTTGGAAAAAGTCATTGGACTTACGGGAGCGAGGTGAAGGAGGTTCGGATTTGAGCGAATCTGAAGGAATATAAAAAAATGGAAGAAAGTAGAAATGGGCGGGAAATTTGAGACGAACACGCATTCGAGTCGTTCTGACGCGCGTGAGGAAACGGAAATGGCGTGATAGTATGCGAATGCTGGAAAATCATAAATAATTTAACTTCACGGCTCTCGTTAAGGGCACGATATATCGGTGAAATTTGTTGGATTGAGTTTCTCACACTTGCAATCGATTAACTAGTCATCTTCTTTTATCTTTTAATGTTTATGAAGGAAGTATTTTATTTTTTGTCTATTTCTCTCTCTCTCTCTATATATATAGATAATATTATATATATCAACTTTTATTTTTCGTGAAAAATTATTACAGTCGGAAAAAAAAAGGTTCTTGAGGTATCCAGTATTTTTATTTTGCAAATGCTATGATGGTTTTATTATATAAATTACGGGTAGCGAAAACCGCTAATAGTATTTGACATGCAATATGGTCGTGTTTCTAATTTACACCTTGTTTGTTCTCCTTTGATTGTTGTGTTCATGTGTTGTGCTCATAGGTGTATATATATATATATATATGATATGTGTGTGTGAGTGTGTGTGTGTTTATTGTGTAGTATTGTGTGTATTGTGTGTATCGTCGTTAAACTGTAGGTTCCATTGGCCTATACGTGGAATTCTGTACGCAAACACCCGAAAATTGCTGGAAGGATCAAAGCTGGCAGGAAGGAGCATGGTTTGGGAATGTTTTCCGATGGCATTCACTGTTTCATGCTCCATCGGCACAATGGATCAGGCGTATACGGCGTCTGTCCTGAAACCAAACACCCTACATGTGAATTATTTTTCCTCAGAATGATGGCATCTATGGTTTGGACAATGCGTGTCATACAGCTCGCATGTCACTGTGCGTGGTTCATTGTGGAAGTTTACCGATGGATCCAGCAAACTCACCGCGTTTAAACCCAATCGAGACCATGTCCACCCCTACATTATTTTCGGGCCACGGATCCTCAGAAATGATGGCTCTACCAGCGGCAAATGCGAGGTGTCATGGCTCAACAGTGTATGAACACCTTCGAAGAGCACCAGGATGAGTTTACTCTACTTCCTGGCCAGCAAAGCCTCTCTGCCAAAGGTGGTTAAACTGGCTTTTGAGGTGGTCACATTAATGTGACTGGATCGTGTATATATTGTTCAAATTTACAATCGTTAATAAAATACTTTTTATTCATTCACTAAAGCGTTCAAATACATTTTTTAAACTTGCAGTGGATGGCACTGGATCGTTAATACAGTTTTTTTCAAATATTAATTAATTAATTAAATTAAATTAATTAATTTTAGTTTTCAAATTTAAGCTGCATCTACCAATAGATGGCGCCAGATGTAAGAGGAAAACTTCAACTTTATTTATAAAGGACTTTCTGCAATATAGTGGAAAAAAAGTAGTAATTTACTTTAAAAGTTTTTTTTTTTTTTTTTTTTTTTTTTTTTTTTAATATTACTTGTTATATCAAGCACGCAATCAACTTTCTCTGAATCATTGGATCACTTATAAAAAAGATTTTTGCCAGGCTTCGCCATTTGATTTCATAACTTCGGGTTTGTGCTTCTTCAGGTTATAATGGCAAAATTTATAAAATTATCAAAGCTATTCACAACTGGAATAATCATACCATCATCAAGAAAATCATTCATACTAACAATAATTAGGTCATCACAAATCCGATTCAACAAGCAAATGTTTTGGCATCACATTTAAAATAAATCATCCGATCAGTATTTTATTCCATTTGATCTTTCAAATGATTCTTCTCACAGTTATAACGATCTTTTTACTTTCAGTGAACTGCAAGATGCTATACACTCTACTCCTATTACTGTGTCCAAAAAGTAAGACCAATTTTCAATTTAAAATTCCCGGGGCTGATATAATTTCAATTTTATTTTTATTTTTTTTAGGTTGCTGGTACTGTCTTTGACATCTGTGTGAAATTTGACGTCAAAATATTCATTAGTGTTTGAGTTACGCTTGGCTTTGTGAGACTCTAAAACTGATTCCGGCGTTTTTTGAAATGTCTGAATTAATTGAGCAAAGAACTTGCATTACATTTTGTTTGCGGAAACGTATATAATTTTCAGAAGGCATTCGGTGAGCATTCCTATATCGGAAAGAAATGTTTAGAAGTAGTATAAACAGTTCAAAGAAGGCAACACGTTGAAGACGAAGAGCGCTCTGGTCGAACCTCAACCGACGAAGCTCACGCGCAAAAAATTAAAGATTTGGCGCTTGCAAACCGTCGATTTACAATTAAAGCCCTTGCTGATGATGTTGGAATTTCAAAAGGATCAATCAATTAAATTTTGAGCCTCAAACGCGCCAAATCTCAATTGAAATGCACCTGCTCACACTGCATTGATTCTTCGTGACTTTTTCGTCAAAAATAAAAAAAAAAAAAAAAAACGTTGGCATAAGTGCATTGTTTCCGGAGGGGATTACTTTGAAGCGATGAAATAAATTCGGAAGAATAAATAAAGATTTTTGAAAAAAAAAATAATTTGTCTTACTTTTTGGGCGCAGTAGTATTACTTAGGCAGTGACTGTATTCATGCTAACTTAATTAAAATTCTTCCAGATCAACATCTTCATCAGCTTCTTCCTATTTTTAATAACATTTGGCACGCAAGCGATGTTTCACAAGAGTGGTTCAATGCACAAATCATTCCAATTCTAAAGCTTAACAAAGATAGCACTTTCATTAACTCTTACCGATCGACAGTCTGAACTTCCGTCTTAAGCAAATTTTTTTTTTACTTAAAAGACTCATTCATTTTTCTGTTCCCGATAAATTCCATTCTTACATTTCGGGCTTTGTTCTCTTTAAGGATTGCATGTATTCATTGTCGCATCTTCATTACAAGATCGTTGAAGCAAAGAATGGCAAGAATTATTTCCTTTTCATTAAATTAAACATTTCTTTGGCCTACGAATTTATTGTAGAGACTGTCTTCTATATAAAAACTTGCAAATTAGCATAACCAACAAAGTGGATTTTTAATTTCGTCAATACAGAGTTTTTGCATAACGTTTTTTTCGTCGTCCGATATTTTTTTTCCTAGCGCATGCTCATAGGAAACATTGTACCTGTTGCGCATTGTATTTGTAATACTGTACTACTGAGCTATTCCTATGAGCATGCGCGCTAGGAAGAAAAAAAATATTGGACGATAAAAAACGTTATGCAAAAACTCTCTAATAACGGAAATTTTTACGTTAAATGGGTAAAATCTGTTTCAACGAAATTATTTTCCACTTGCGGTGTTCAACAAGGCTCTGTACAAAGTGATTTCTTATTCACGATCTACATGCATGATATTGTTGACATCATCCCCGCTCATACTGAATGCTTAATATATGCAGACGGCATTTTTTGGTTTAATAATGATGAAAGTCTTGATAAAGTTCTCTTCTATCTTCAACTTCTTAATTCTTCCACTTCTTTGGCGCAACAGTTCCATGGTAGGCCAAGGCCGTCTGCCTGCTTGCAGATTTCAAAACAGCAGATGTTTTCTTTCTACGGGGCAGTTTTGTCAGCCCTACGCATATGAGACCGGTCATATGCGACCGGGTGACCGAGTGGATTCTGAAACACTACAAACATCCATGGCACCGCCGGGACTCGACACTGAAACCACATCTTCATCACCGCCAGACACAAACCCGAAACCGAATGTGAAACATCTTCAACTTACTCTTCATACATTAACTCAATGGTGTGAAACATGGAAATTCCCCCTTCAATCCAAGAAATACGAAGCAATAAATTTTTCAAATAAAAAACCCTCAACAATTGTAGATTCACGGCATTAATATTCCATGGAAACCGTTCTCCCGATTTTTGGCATAATTTTCTCACGTAATCTCACTTTCAAACAAAACTTCTTTTATCTTAAAAGAAAACCATCAAAAAGTTAAATGCAATCAGTTAAAAACCCTTAAAAAGTTAATAGTAGATAATTCCTGGGGTTAATCTATCCTGGCATCTCATTCAAATTCCCAATTCCACTATTCGAATATCTTCTTGCATATGAGTAACCTATTTTTATTTCATCTTGTCATAGCGATCTCCAAATACTCAATACTGTGTATTGCTTTACTTTTGCAATAGGTCTTCCAATATGAATTCTGCTCCCTATTTTACACAGAGAAGTCGATCACCTTCTATTGTTTGAAAGGCAGCTTATGCTGGAAGAGGTCTTTGTCATCAAATTACATTTTTTTACTCATATTTTCCTCTCTCCATTTATCTTAGATTTGAAAATCAATCTCTAAGGATGAAACTCCACATTTCTTTCCACTTTTTTTTGCGCAACACCAATCTCTTATCCAAGTACAATACGCATTCACATAATCACACATTATTCAAGCATATTAGAGCATCTTTAACATCATTATCTCAAGTACATTATCAAGAACATTCTAAGCACATTACTTGAGCATCCGTCCTTTTAATTTAATTTCTAATTCCCCACCACTAAAAGCTCAAAATAGTCAAAACTGAAACTCGCATTTCGATGATTTATTGGTGATTTACCCTTTCAAAACAAACAATTATCCCCTCCTGTCATCAAGCTTCTTTTTGAGCAACATAAAAGACGAACGCTGAAAAGACAAGATTATTTTGGACTCAGATGCATCTAAGACATATTTTTAAACATTCAGTAGCTATCATCAATACCTTTATCCAAGAGTTTTCTGCAGGTCAGGTTTCCAATCACTTTTCATCTTCTCAGCTGAGGCCCTTGCACTGGTTTTAACCATTAACTCGACATATGCTCGCATAGCTGAAAACTATATCAACCTTGCAAACAGTCTTTCTGCTCTTCTCACTTTGCAAAATTTGTTTGCATTCTTTTCACTCAAAACGCTTAGAAATATATGTTATAAAAGTAAATAAAGTACAGTTCTATATATATATATATATATATATATATATATATATATAAGTAAAATAACTTGCAATGACAATTCTTGATTTCAGAATACGTTTGTTCATAAGTTTGACAAATTTTTTTATTCTTGAAAAATAATAAAGATAAAGTAAGCAAAATATCCCTGGTTTGAATAATAAGGAAAAAATTACTAAGAAAATAAAAAAAGGAATACTGAAGAATACAGAAAATTCATAGTGATCTACAGTTTTTTATTCTTCTAAAGAAAGTTAGAGAACTATAATAAACAGTTAAGTCGCTTTTTGTCAGGATCGTCATCGAAGAGAAAAAGAAGCTTATGATGTGTACTTAAGATTAAAATAATAGTAAAAAAATAAAATGCACGATGTTTGAAAATTTTTTACTTATTTAAAAAAATGCAAAAAACTATAATACACAATTAAGTCGCAACAATTCCAAGACCAAGTTAAAAATATAAGAAGTAAAGCCGAACTGAAATATTAAAATAATAGTAAAAATAATAAAATAATGATGTTTGAAATCTTTTGACGGAAAAAAGAAAAATTAGATACACATTATGGATTTAGGAATCCTCCAAATACAATCTTTGAGTATATTGTATAGTATGTATTAAAGCATGCTGTAATGCAACATGTCCATCGAGATACACCATAGGTAATGTTAATCTACATATCCGCTGTTCTAGTGACAAAGGATATGAGATCAAATGCTGGTACTGTTAATGCAATGTGCTGGTAATGTTATTGAGTACAATATAAATAATACTGTTTTATAACTCTTGAATGGTAATATTTCAAAGTTCATCGTTATCTTATCTAACATAGTTCCACGTGTGTGTTTTTAGGGGTGAGAAGACATTCATACTTCAAGCAGACTTTTTTAAAGTCTTCAACTTTTGTGTAACGTAAATGTCAAACACGTGTATCACATTTACGTTTCTTCCGCTAAATCTTTTAAATTAGGCATCTTCGTTCGATAGATATGATCTTATCATTTTCATTCGGTCGATATCAAACCGCCTGAAAAATAAAGAGTTAGCGTCCGGTGATCTTCGAAATTCACTCATCCATTTACGGAAAACAGAATCTTAATAATTGAGTCAAATTTTCTTTCTCCGGTGTAGACATTTCATTCGAATGCTATTTATCTTCAACCTGATGCACAAGAAAACGTTGCCGAATATAAAAATATATATTGTCCAGTCGATTAATTTTTCTGCACGAAAAAGAAATAGTAATAACATGATTATGCAAGTACGGTAATAACATGATAAAAACAAGCCCACATCTAATAACATGGTTCATAACATCTACCATCAATAATGGTCGACATATTCGCAAAAATATAGAGCTATTAAAGATAAGAAATTTCATTTAGGAGATGACATGAATTTCCTCTTTCGAAATTTTCTTCGAATTGTATTTCGAATGTTACGCTCGTCTATCTTTCATATTTTTAAGATAATTTTTCCCAAACAAGGTTTTTTTTTAATCACCACGTTTTTCAAATTCTAACCACACATTGTAACCATTTTTAAATACAATGTTTTTCACAGTCTAATCACAAATTGTTCCCATTTTTAACCACTATGTTTTCACATTCTAACCAATAAATTGTATCCATTTTTAACCACCCTGTTTTACACATTCTAACCACAAATTATAGCCATTTTTAAATACCATTTTTTCAAATTCTAACCACAAATTGTATCCATTTTTAACCACCATGTTTTTCAAATTCTAACCACAAATTATAGCCATTTTTAAATACAATTTTTTTCACATTCTATCCCTAAATTGTATCCATTTTTAATCACATTCTAACCACAAATTATACCATTTTTAAATACAATTTTTTCACATTCTAACCACAAATTGTATCCATTTTTAACCACTGTGTTTTTCACATTCTAACCACAAATTGTAACCCATTTTTAACCACTATGCTTTTCACATTCTAACCACAAATTGTATCCATTTTTAACCACTATGCTTTTCACATTCTAACCACAAATTGTACCCATTTTTAACCACTATGCTTTTCACATTCTAACCACAAATTGTACCCATTTTTAACCACCCTATGCTTTTCACATTCTAACCACAAATTATAGCCATTTTTAAATACAATTTTTTCACATTCTAATCACATATTGTACCATTTTTAACCACCATGTTTTTTTAACATTTTAACCATCTTTAACCACCATGTTTTTACATAATCACACATTTTAACCATTTTAAACCATCATGTTTTTCATATTCTAACCACAAATTGTAACCATTTTTAACCACCATGTTTTTAAAATAAATAATTATCATTGTAATATTCTTTTAAATTTACGTTTTTGGAATTCAAATACTGTTCCCACAATTCAAATACCGTTTTTAAATTCAAATGCTTTACACAAAATTCATTAGTGAGCAAACTGTGAACAAAACTGATTAGTGAGCAAAATTTTTTGCTTTCCTAAATTTTAATTGTTATATTATAATAATTAAATAAATCATGCATATAGATAGTTAGATAGATTATTTTTACTAAATTACATAATTTTTTTTAATTATTTTAAAAATAGTTATTATGATAAATTTGACGATGAAATGTAATTAATTAATTTTATATGTGTGATAGTTTTGTGTCTTGGTTAGATGTTTATAATGTCTCAAAAATGAGGCTAATAATGTACATAATAAAATACAATAATAAGCTACAATATGTAATAATTTATACTCTTACTTATCTTTTATTTTTTAAAACGGATTGATCACTTCTCAAACCAGGAGAAAATTTCCTTTCAAAAACTTTTATCTAAAATAAAATCTGATTTTTACTCGTTTTTTTTATGTGCGTTTTAAAACTGGCAAGAAATATATGTTGCTAAATCTAACGTTTCATCCATATAAAGTCACATGCTCTGCAGTTCGTTTTGAACTGTCTGGAATCAATAGTGTCTAAGAATCAATTCAGGTTTATAAGTTATTTTAAAAAATCACTTAGCAGACTTCTCTGTCAGAATTTGGTAGTGCTTCTTGCAGTATTAACAATTGTGCTTCTTTAGGAAGTTTTAGAGTTATCGAACTTTGGTATGTTTCCATGGCCATTGAATTTGCTCTTCTTTATGTAGAATTTTGTCCATTTGCTTCTTACATTTCTTGAGTTATTGAACTTTGGTATACTCCTACATGTATTCGTTCAGCAAAGTAAGTTCATCTATGATGAATTGAAATTCGTGAGCGTGATATATATATATATCTTTACATATATAAGTCTTCTGTACATGTGTTTGTCACTTAATTCCACCTAAACGGCTGGACCGATTTTGATGAAATTTTCTTGTGTGTGTTTGACAAAAAAATTTTCGGGTTCGAGTGCTGGCGGTGCAAAGTATATTTGCAGTGTTTCGCAATCCACTTTAAACCGTAGATCTCGGTCTAATATGATTGTAAAGCGTTGAACGTAGGGCTGAGAATCCTACCCCATAAAAAGAACACATCTCATGTTTCGAAAACTGTCAGTAGACAGACGGCCATGGTGGCCATGAAGAAGAAAGAATGTGTATATATTTCTATACAATATATTTATATATATAGATGAAAAGACACACACACACGCACACACACACACACACATATATATATATATAATATAATATATATTTTTTTCAATGGCACAACAGCCCCATGGTGGACCAAGGCTGTCTGCCGACTGGCATATTACGAAACATGAGATGTGTTCTTTTTATGGGTAGGATTGCAGCCCAATAATATATATATCACATTAAGACGAAAAACCTTCAATTTATTGTTGAAGGCTGTCTGTGTTTCCTTGTGGTTAATGAAATCACTTTGGATTATTTAGAACTGGAAGCAAGCCATGATTTTCGACAGTCGACTGATCCATTGCAAAATGGTGTTTCAAGCAACACAGTTTTGCAAAACTGTGTCAATTGTGATAATTCAGAGAGTCGAAGGCTGATATCGTATAAAAAAAAATATGTTTGTTTAATTTTCTAAAAATCTGATTGCCAACACACTGAATTCAAGTAAAGTGAAAATTGTGGGGTTTTTAGACACACGATGACGGGAATTATCTAGTGCAATACCAGAAACTCGCCTCCTGACGCAAACAAAGTTTCCAGAATCAATTATCCTTTCTTTTGATACTTGTGGTTTTCTCAGAATATGAGAACACATGATAGTTTGCAATCAATTTCGTTGCCATGCCGCTTTCTCAACCAAATAAAAGGGATTTGATGTAGATATTTTCTAAATTTTTTTTTCCAATTCACTTTCCAAACACTTGGAAATCGTTGGATTTTTTTAAAGAAAAGACAAATAAAATGAGTACATTTTTTTTATATAATACTATACGAATTTTTTTAATTAACTCTCAAAGTATATTAACTTAAGAATAGTTTTTAATGCATGTTACAGATTGTAACTCGATAAATATCACGCTATCTTTATAATTTTTTATAGACACGAGGTATCCTTATATATATATATGCCACACTTCCACTTATGTACTATACTACAAACAGCCTACCGTCCTTCAATGAAGAGAAGACATTGCTTACTGAGAAGACTTTTAGGGATATCTTTATATATATATATACATATACATACACATACATGTGGCATACATATATATGTATTTCACACTTTCACTTATGTATACAACAAACAGCCCACCGTCATTCAATGAAGAGAAGGTATTGGTTACGGAGAAGACTTTTATGGGTACCTAACTTGCATTTGCGTGTTGTTGCGATTAATCCTCAGTGTCCGGCAGCGTACGCGACGACACCCCATGAGTAATCCATTCATGGATGGGGGGGGCTGTGAGCTTCTGCTATGATGTAGAAGTCTGACTTGGTTCCAAGTCGCTGAAAAAGCAGGACAGTACCTTCCGGGAGCACTTTTAAGTGGAACTACTCCTCATTTGCATATCAGATGAGAGGGAGAAAACTACCGGGTAGTCTGACAAACAGTCAAGTCTCATCCATCGCAAGCATCGAATGCACATTATCGAACATCTGAAAAGGAAATGGGTAATTCTGTTAAAAACTATATAAAGCATTCTCCTACTCAGTCCTTTTTCCACATTTCTGTAAAATAAATAAGAAAATAAATTTTCTGTTAGAGATTTTTAGATAAGTATGACTTTTTTTGTTTAATTATTTATAGAAAATTTGTTGGTCTTCTAAACAATAGATTGCAATGAAAAAAATATATAGCTATCAAATTTTTATGAACTAATGTAGTTTATTTGAGCAGAAGAACAGAAAACTTTTTTAATTTAAGAATATTTATGTATGGATATTGAAATCATTTGCTTTAATATGGTAGTTACATGACAGATTCGACATTGCTCAGGTTCACTAAAAATGAGGCTGCATAAATGCATAATACCAAAATGAGGGAAAGACGGATGAAAATGCATTTCAATAAATTTTTTGTGAAGGTTTATTTTCACGTCATAAAATGACAGCTGATTGAAAAAGGGAAAAGGTCTCAGGATTCTGATAGGCTAGCAAGATTTTAATATTCAATAAACCCCACTTAGGTAACTTGCATACCATAGAAATCAAAACATTACCAAAGTGTAAACTATCAATCATTTTAACCACAGCAAAATACAACAATACAAATTTTATAATTTTTTGTAAACGTGCTTCCTCCTACACACTGCCAAGAACACCCCCTGTGGCGTTCAGGAGAAATGGTCAGTTGGCCTGAGAAACATTTAGTTTATAGTCTCTCACCTCCAGATGAAATATATTTATCTCATTTCGGCGCATTAATTGGCCTACAGACTCTCACCTGCAGAGGAAGTATATTTCATTAAATCCTGCTCGTATCCAAGTTTTCGGCTTAGAAGTGAAGTCTGTTCACGAATCTATAATTATCTGCCTTTAAATGTGTTTAATATTATATGTTTCTAATTGTATGTGTATGGCGTTTGTGCGTGTATAAATAAAATTGTGAATTCTTCAACCTGTGCCTCAAAAACCTCAGCCCAACCACACACCCAGTTACAATCTGCCCAGGTTGCCCAGCCTACACACTATAATTTCTAAATTTTTTTTTTTTTTTAGTGATGATAACTTTTATACAAACAAATCTTAAATAAAATTATTAGATTATTTTCTTTCTCAAAAATAATACTTCAGTAACAAACTTCCCTTTTAAAAAAAAAATTTGATGTATAAACTAAATGTTATTGAATAAAAACACTGGAAGTCTTATCGTAAAATCTTGACTAATGGATTTTTAAAAGAAATTCCTGTTCTAACATCTGCAGAATATTTTAATATCAAATCTCAAACCAATTCAAGTATTTGTGTTCTAATTCTCTACCATTAACATGATATTTTTTAATGCATGTTTTTTTTTTTATACATATGTTTACATATTTTTTTAATCATTTCTTGGTTTGTCGATAAAATCAGTCATAGTGTCAATTTTAGAAAAATTTTCTTATGTCTAACGACCTTGACTGAATACTGGTTTTAATAAATAAAATTAGATTTTATCTGAAATCTGACCCTGAAATTTTCTGACAATCGTCCTGAAGATTAATCCTACAGTCAATTGTACAATTAAAATATTAAAAAGGTTGTTTAAATGACATCCACGGGAGGATTATTTCACGTAGGTGATGTCAAAAGATATTGAAAAACAGGATTCAACAATTTAAAAAATAATACTCATTATGCGTCAAAGTTAATTGTGAATTTTTAATGTTTAATCAACTAGTAAATCAACTAGTGCTATTATTTTTAGTTCTTTAATAAAGAAAAATAATTTAAAAATACTATTAAAGTCATATCTGGTGCTCGGTACCACAGGTTTCGGGTTCGAGTCCTGGCGGGGCCATGGATGTTTGTAGGGGTTCGGAATCCACTTTAAACAGTAGGTCCCGGTCTCATATGACTGTTGAGCATTGGGCGTAGAGCTGACAACCCTACCCCTTAAAAAGAAAACATCTCTCGTCTCGAAATCTACCAGTAGGTAGACGGCCTTGGCCCACACTGGGCTGTTGCGCCAATGAGGATGATTAAAGTCATATTTATTAACTGAGGTACATGAAACAAGATTATTCGTTGCTGATAAAATACAAAGGTAGTAGAGTGTACGTTATTCAGGGTGCCCTATAAACACTTATAAGAAAGATCTGAGAATGAAATAACTTCCCTAGGGGTTCTACAGGTCTTTTTTTAAGAGAAACTGGGGTAAAAATCTAGAATCCCACCTTTTGTGCCAAATACATTGTCAGGTTGACAAGTAGCCAAGTAGGCATAGAAACGAATGGACTAGGTAGATTTCGCGGTAAAAATATCACTCCAAAGTCCTTCACTGGGATGCCAAATCGCCAATTAAACAAACAAAATGGCTGCCGAAGTTTGGTGTCATAGTTAAAACTCTATTTCACCAAAATTCATCGCCAAACAGTGCTTTTACGCAAACATTAGAAACCAAATATTACGCTACATAGCGCTATTACGTCAAAGTTTATACCTGAAAGTGCTTTTAATGTAAAGTTTAACGCTATAACGCCAAATATTATCCCTATCCTGATAAAATTTTAATCCTTGAAATAGTTTATCACTTCATCGCCAAACACTCTTACTAAGCGAATTTTTTTTAAGTGCTTTTACGCCAAAAGTTAATGCTTTATCTCAAATTGTTATCACTAAAAAAATTTATCTCTTGAATATTTTTGCGCCAAATGTTATCGCTTTTACGCCGAAATTTAGCACTGTTATGACAAAAAATTATCTCTAAACTGACTTTACTCCAATTTATATCGCTTTATTGCCAAAATTTTACCACTATTACTGCAAAATTTTATTGCTTTTTTTACGCCACATATTGCCGCTTTAACGTCAAAATATATCATTATTTTGCCAAAATGTTATTCTTCAAATTGCTTTTGCACCAAATTTAATAGCTTTATCTCCAAATTATTATGCGGAATCATGTTTTGCTAACTCACATAAATATATCATTTAAACAAAGATAATAATCGCTGGTATGATAAAATTATGCAATATTATTCATTAATACGCCATTTTATTTATTTATTTTTTATTATTACTACGTCAAAATTATTTCATGTTGTTTACGATACCGAATTCTAATGATGAAAAATCAAATTATTTTTTTAAAAAATCAAAGAATAACTTACATTTTATTCTAATACATCCTTTGTTGGAGGTTACCGTACCTATTCTTATCAAATGAATGAAGAAAACAAAAAGAATAACATCAGAAAACCACAGGTACAAAACCACATTTAATACGTACCACGGCCTTTTCCTTCTGTAACATAAACTAACATTCTAAAAAATTAAAAAGTTACATTTTCCACGCAAATTCAAATAACGGTTGCCACAAAACCTTAACTATGTCAACAGCATTAAAAGGAACATTTGATCGACGTTTTCGCCGTGAACTAATGTTCTGAAAATAAAAATAATAACATTTTTTCTCGCAAATTCAAATAATGGTTGTTATAAAACCTTAATTATTTCAACAGCATTTCAAAAGAAAATAATTATTTGATAATCAAATTTAAGTTATTAATAAATTAAAAAATCGTTTTCTTGTTTGTTTCTTATTTTCATGAGTGGCAACATCATAAAAATTGTTTATTTTCTGTATCATATACTGTAAACATACGCTATAAGTGCAATCTCAGAATAATCAATAATTTATAGGAATAAATATTAAAAATTATATATTTATGTTCTTTATTTACTATAAAAAATTCTGCAAGTGACTATCGAGGTAAATAGTTATATTGTTCGGGAAAAGAAGAAGTTAAGAATTCTTCTAGAGTATTGTAACCCTAAAGAAATTGGCGAAATATTCCGGATTGCAAGATTGGCGATTCCTCATTAGTATAGTATTCTAGATTTCAACCGAATCTGGCTCATATTTGTAGTATATATGGTGAAAAAGTAAGAGAACACTTAAACAGACAGCTTTATACTTGCCTTTATAGGATAGCATTATAACAGATTCAATTATTAAATTAAAAATGAGGCTTATACATAAGACCAGAAGAGGAAAAAGGCATACCTATAAATCTTTTAAAGAAGAGCTTCCCTTGGATACTGAAATCTCCATCGTAAAACGTTAGCCAATAGGAAATTTGGCTCGAGATCAAGTTTCTTATTGATTGGTGTTAAGCCTCAAAGTTTTAATATATAGTAGTAACCAACCTTTAAAGTGATTGGTTTACAAAACGCATCCAATCGAAGACAGCAAAACATTATGAACGCGTCTTCCCATGTATTATTTAAAGCGGCTGTAGTCAAGTTATCAAAAATCACACTTATAACCTTTTCCTTTTGATGAACCGCAACAGAGGTTTTTTTTTTAGAATTATTAAAATGATATTTATTAGGTAAAATTGTAAAAAAATATTGGGAGAACCATTTTTGTTAACAACTGCTGATTTGCAAATAATTCCTCGTGTAATCAACACATTTTTCCAATTTTAACAATGTTCAGGAGAATGAAAATCCCTCAATGCTAATGCCTTCATTGTTGTAACAATAATAATGAAATAAAAATGACCAAAATTAAGAAACCATTAAAACTGGAAACCATTTTCTTTAACAACTGTTGATTCGGAAACAACTCCTCGTGCAATATTTCCAAACAACAAATTTTTCCAATTTTAACAATGCTCATAAGCAATAAAATCAATCAACACTATTGTCGTCATTGTTGTAACAACAATAATCAAACAAATTTTGCCATTGTTAGCTCTGTGTTTAATTTTATCTAAAGATAATTTCAGAAGTGTGGTGAAATCATTTGAAGGCAAAAAAAAAAAAAAAAAAAAAGATTTAAAAGAGTAAGTTATTTTCATTTTTTTTTGTAAACATTATTTAAATTACAAAGGAGTTTTTTTTTTCCATTCTTGAACTTCTTTCTATTGGTTGGAGCTCCTTCAAAGTTTTTTTCTGTCAACAGTTTGTGTGCACTATTTATTTTATGTTGGGAAACTGTTCAATAAACATCTTTGATGGCGATGTTTATCGGGAGGATAATGAGCCAAATCTGGTGTGCCCAACTTTTGCATATTTAGAAATCTGTATAAACTCGACTGATGCTAAAGCCCACCAAATTAGATGATTTTCAAAATCGCCATAAAGTTATAGGTTAAACTGAATTTTTACTTTCATTTTGTACCTTAATAATCAACAAAACGCATATAAAACGGCAAAGGCAAAATCTTCGACTTAAATTACTATTGAGATTATAAATTACAGACAAATGTATCCAAATTGAATGAGACTGATAAAAGGGTAGCAATGCTTCTAATTGCTTGAGATTGTTAAAAAAAAAAAAAAAAAAAAAAAAAAAAAAGGACAACTCTTTCAGTTGGTTATTCAAAAGATAAATTTGCTTCGAGTTGTTTGAGAATTGATAAAAATGACAACTTCGCTTCCAGTTGGTTATAACTTTTGCTTCTAGTTGCTTGAGAATTAATAATAAGGATAACTTTGCTCCTATAAATAATCTTAATACTGGTGTTAATCCTGTACCTTTTCATACATGATAATAAATATCTTCTAATAAATAGTAAGTTTTATATCTTCTAATAAATAGTAGTTTTGAAAAAATAATATTCAAAAGTTGGGATACGAAATGTTATGATAAAACAGGAAAATTTCCTTATGTCTGTTAAAGTGTCGAAAAAATATAAAGTATATTTATTTCATTTGATAAAAAAAGGAACTAAAACTCATTTCGCCATGTACTGAAATATCATACAAATATAAAACAATCAGATATAGCCATCAGAATACTTTCATGTCTGCATTTTCTTTTATATGAAATTATTTAATACATGACACAATAAAAGTTCTTATGTTCTCTAACTGCAATCCTATTGAGCCCATGCTGAAACAATAGAAAAACCTGTTTATATCTAACTAATACCCTTATTTTCTGGAATAAAAAAGAAAAAGAAAGAATGTATGAGCGATAAAAAAGTTAACAAGTACAAGTACCGAGTGTTTAGTGGGGTTTACCATTTTGGGTTTTTCTGATTTCGTCTTTTAACAATTGCGCGTATGGGAATTTTTCAAATTATAGGTTGATTTATAAAATAATAGATAAAGTACAGATTTATTTCATATAAAAGTTCATATATATAAACAATTGTAGTTGTAATTGTTATTGTAATTGTAATGTAAACAATTGTTAATTGTTATGAAAAGCTAGCTATTTTTGATCATAAAGTAGTGCATTGACATAATCAAAAGTTTTTTATAATTATAATCCTAATTAATCAATTTTTTTTCTTTTAAATTTATTTTTGAAGCAACGTTTCTTAAATTCCTCATTAAAATCATGTAAATGATTCATTTGTCTGGATGTATTATGTATTGGGAAATATTAAAACAAATATTGAGTAATTAGGTAATGAATTTCATTCTTTAAAACCTGTTAAATTCTTTAAGGCACTTTCTATTGGAAGTTACGAAGGAATTTCATTATAATTTGTAACAATTAACTAAAAATCTTGAAATTTTTAATTATTTTTAGTTTTTCTGTATATCTAATGTGTGAATAAAATATGTGCATCCCTTTTTTTTTTCTATATAATTAACGTTCTAACGAAACTTATTAATAAGTAAGCCTGCCAACGTTTTGTCTTAATTTTAATAATTTAAATTTGTGAAAACTGGTATGGGGCTTGATAGCCGAGTGACTAGCGCTCTGACGCTCGCTACCACAGGTTTCGGGTTCAAGTCCCTACGGCGCCATGGATGTTTGTAGTGGTTCGGAATTTACTTTAAACATTAGGTCCCGGTTTAATATGACTGTGGGGCATAAGGTTAGTACAACTACACACATCACTGTGCCTAGAGCTGAGTTGCTCCTATAGTTTGGGAATGATGTGGGTGTGAGAAATCTGACTGGGCTCTGTGACGCTCTACAGTCATAAGAGACCGGGATCAATGACTTAAAGTGGATTCCGAACTACTACAAACATCCATAGCACAACCGGGGCTCGAGCCTGAAATCTGTGGTACCGAGCGCCATGGCGCTAGACACTCGGTCACTCAGGCCTCTAGGTCCCTACCTATAAAAAGGAAACATTTTATGTTTCGAAATCTACCAGTAGGCAGACGGCCTTATTTTGCCCCATGGGGCTGTTGCACCAATGAAGACGAACATTGGAATACTTTATAATTAATTCAGCAATCTATTTTAAACATATTTTATAATTTACAAGGATATTCTTAGTTCAAGGTGCAAACTTTACGAGATGAAAAAATATAGTAAAAGAAACAATTTATGAAATTTGAAATGAAAATCCATTTTTTGAAAATTGACTAAAGAGCTGGTTTTGAACCACAAAAATATTTTGATTTATCAATTTTCTTTATTTAACACAATGTTAAAGTGTGTAAGAAAGTCGGAATGTACTTAAAACATAAGCAGGGGGTTTGTTTTATGTTTAATAATTACTGGGACTTTCAAACTCAAGTATTATTCATTAAAGTTACAGAATTCATCTAAATGTTCTAAGGGCGGTTGTTGTACGAACCATAGATTTGAGAATGTAATAGTTTAACGTAATTATAACGTTTAATGTGTCAACATTTACCATGCATTGCAATTAGGGATTGCAATACCGGGATACCAGAATACCGAATACCGGTATTTTGAACCGTTTGTACAATTTTGTAATACCGGTATTCACAAGTTTAAATACCGTTTTTTCGGTATTTACTAGAAATTCAGAATTCTTATCTGAAAACTAGAAATTATGATGACACTAATATCGATAGTGAAAAGGAATTGTCTTTTGAACAAAAGTTAGAATTGGCGATAACTAAAAAAATTTCAACAAACCGAAATGTAATACAGAAATCAGTTATATCCAAAGCAATCCGACGAGAAATAGATTTATTTGAAGATGAGGGATTTAGGGTAAATACTTGGAAAAAGTACATCGCGCATTGCTAACAGTACCACCCACTAGCGTAGATGCTGAAAGAGCTTTTCGACAGCTGGTAATTTTTGCACAAAAATTACGTTCCAGGCTTCATGATAGTACAATTGATGCATTATGTTTTTAAGACCACATTTCAAAAATTCGTAATAGTACCACAGACTGAATAGTGATATTTACACTTTTTTGTGATATAAATAAATAAGATGTTCCTTCACTTTTTTTGATTCTTTATGTACTGTTATAATTCATAAGTTACAAATTTGTTTTATGATATTTACATTCTCTAATAAAACTGGCAAATAAAACAAAAACTACCTGTGTTTTCTTTCTTTTCTAAAATTTCTACTACCGGTATTAAAACCGGTATCCCGGTATTAAGATCTAAAAAATACCGAATACCGTTATTGAACTTTTGGTCAGGCATTGCAATCCCTAATTGCAATGAAGATAAAATTACAAGTAGCCATTTAGTATAAGATACTATACTGTGTTATTTATCTTTGCTATTATGTATATCACGTATGTCAAGGTTTATATCAAATACTTAATTATTATTTTCTTTTTTTTTTTACATAGTATAGAATATTGTTTTTGTTTCTTGGGTGTGTATTTTAAACAATTTAAATACACTTCTCAAAACTGATTAATTTTCTTATTTACAGGATATTATTACAATTTCATACTATTTTTCAATAGTGTGGAAAAGGGCAAATTATATTTTAATTAATTATTTTTTATTGCTTAAAAATATGTTGTCTGACTTAAGAAGAAAGAACGAGAAATTATAATTTAACATATTTTTATTTATTTATACATACTACTAAAAAAAAGTAGTAAAATTTAATACATAAATACTCCGTTCTATCTTACAGAAGAGAAAGTTATTGATTTCTTTTCATTTGTAAGACTATCTCAAGATCAACCACTTTTAGTCACAACATCACGAATAGAGAGCCATCTGTCGACAATAATATGAAACTTTTTTTGGTGTATAATAAATTATGATGTCAATAAATAGTGTCAAATCCTTTTGTTTAAGCGAACCATATATATATAAACGCGTTAATGGAGACAAAAAAGCTAAAAAAGATTGCATATAAGCATATTAATATAAAAATAAAAGTTCGAAAAAATGGACATAATATTTAAGACAGGTATCACAAACAAAAATATTGTGAAAATTTCAAAAACTTAATACATAATGATCTCAAGTTTTTAAAGAAATACACGATTTTTATATTGGGTACGAATTCTTAATGGGGGTGAGCTAGATGTGGCTTATCTGGTTAGACTTCTTCCTGTTGATGCAAATACATAATGTTTTTGGAAGGGAGATTTTAATTGCTTTAAAAGGGCATTACATAGAAAAAGTAGAAGATATTGTTTTACTTACTCTACTAAAAGACATTGTTTAACCTTTATTGTCCTTTGGTAGACAGCTCGTCGTATGCATAAGTGGGATACGAAACCATTAAAAAAAAGTAATGCAAAAACGGGTTTAATATGTTAAGTTCAAAGCCGATTTCATTGCTTTTTGTACGAAAAAGACAATTTAATAAAAATTCCACTCAGTTTTTCTAATGTACAAACCATATAATTATTATTTATTTTAAGAAAATGTTTGCCTTTTTAACCAAACACACAAAGTGGCCACTTAAAAATAGAATGATATAAAGCAAAAGCAACTACCTTAAAAGGTTTTTTTTTTTTTTTAATTCTTTATTATTTTATTTGGATTCAGTTTTTCTTAACAATTGAATATGCTAGAAAAAATGAAATTTTATTTATCTTTATCATGGTATCGACACAACTACAAATTCTTTGATAGAAAGGCTTCAAATGGAATAATCAATTATTTTTATTTTTATTGTATCAACAAATGTATGAGACCAAACAATTCAATCATAAACAGCAAGTTGAGTCATAAATAAAATAATAGTTCAAAAAAAACTAAAAACATGCTTTTAGAGTTAATCAAACTAAAAAGTAAAAAATAATTGTTAACATAAGAATAAAAAAAAAACACTGACGAGAAAATGAATATCACTGTTCTAAAAGCGTGGGTGCTCGATATTAATCGTTATAATTTTCACTAGTTTCATTCCAAAATGCATAGTTAGTTTTAAAATGTCATACAAAGCACCCACGCTTTTAGAACAGTGACATTCATTTTCTCGTCAGTCATTTTATATTATCATTTTATTCTTAACAATTATTTTTTACTTTTTAGTTTGATTAACTCTAAAAAACTATTAATTTATTTTACTTTTTTGCGTGTATTTTTTTTTTTTAAACTATTAATTTATTTTTACTTTTTAGTTTGATTAACTCTAAAAAATGTTTTTAAAACTATTAATTTTTTTTTAAATTAACTAAAAAGTAAACTATTAATTTATTTTTTTTGCTTTTTAGTTTGATTAACTCTAAAAGCACGTTTTTAAACTAAAATATTTTTGAAGTAAAATACGGAACTGGAACTATAATTCTTACAATAATTTAATTGTGAGTAAAACAAGGCTAAACTGACGAGAATATGTCACTGCCAGCCAGGATTCGAACAGGGAATCTCCTGATCCGTACTCAAGCACGTTATCCGTTGTGCCACTGTCCCACGCGTTTGAGGTCTGAATGTCTTTACATGGGTTCAATACTCTTAAGTTAAAATAAAAAATCACTTCATGGCAATCCCTAATCATGATGAGATTAAATTACAAAATATTTTAGTGTCGTTCCTTGATAAGTCTACAACGTTTAAAATTAAACTGATCAAAAGTAGGGCAAAAATCGATCCCAAAGAGATTAAAACAAACAAACATACGAACGTATTAAAAAGAATCAACTGTTTTGAATTCTGAAAGATGTCTGTAAATGTTTCTTTGCAGCTTAAATAGTTATGAGGAGGAAATAGATCTCCAGGGGAAAAAGTGATGCGCGATCAAGATGACTTTTCAAAGGCTGTGTGTTTAATCAAGATGAGATAATAAACTTACAATATTTTAGTGTCGTCGGTCCTTGATAAGTCTACAACGTTTTAAATTAAAATCTGATCTCTTAAAGTAGGGCAAAAATCGAGCCCAAAGAGTCAGTTACATACATACAAACAAACAAACAAACAAACAAACATACAGGTGAAACTAATAAAAGCGTATTAAAAATAGATAAGTCATGGAAATCAATATCAAATCAGTCATCCAAAATAATATACAATAATAAATAAGTATAATAACACATGGTTTTCAGCAATAAAAAAAAATAACACATGGCCGAGGAAAATTTAGAATTGCTTTTTGAAATTATGTACAAAATTAAAAAACAAATCTAAATTTTCCTTTCTTCTTCTTTCTATTATATATATATATATAAAGGAGAAAGGAAAATTTAGATTTGTTTTTTTTAATATATATATACATAACCGATACGATGCAAAAAATTATTTTAAATTTTATTATCTTTTATTATACAATCTATGATTAATATAAATAAAACAAATAATTCGTAATAGATATTTATTAGTTTTTTTCTTGAATACTTTCCTATAAATTACAATTATTCGATACCATTTTGCTTTTATCTCAATATTCTCTCCCCCTCCCCCTTTTTATTATCTTAGATTTATATGATTTCGAGTCAACCAATAGAAATTCTTTAAAATATTTTATCATAAAAATGTTATTTTATGTTTACCCATACTAAATTTACAGGGAAGCAGAGCTAAATAGCAGATTAAAAAGTGTTTTATTTTCTTATCCCACTTGTTGAAACAGCAACATTTAGACCCAGTCAAGAACCCGCGTGTTCTCATGGAAAGAAGGAAAGGAGGGGCAGCTTCCGTTGTAATGGGTAGCGTCTGTCTGTTTTCCGACCCGTAGGTCTGAACTGGCTCCGTGATGCTGAAAAAGAGGGCAGTGCCTTCCGTGAAGACTTTTAAGTGAAACTACAGCGCCTTTGCGTATCATATGGGAGAATTTACTGGAAAACTCCCACCAGGCAGTCCTACTAACGAAGCAAAAGGCTGAACTTCATAAAAGCCATCGAGATTCTTCGTTTTTTTGAAGCAGTGTCTACAACAAAGCCATCAGATTAGTTTTCTTTATCGCTCTACGGTTATCTTGTACATACAAGGATTAAACAGACCAGGACCTAGAGTTTAACGTGGATTCCAAACCACTAACAAACAACCATGTCACCGCCATTCAAACTGAAGCCTGTGATATCAAGGGCCAGAGGTGATAGACACTGGCCACCAGGCCGCACAAAACCGCCAGAGGATTGAACCTCCACCTAATGCTCACCAGCGGCGCGTTTTGACACTGAGCCACGAATCCGGGCCATAAAAAGGTTAATTTTTTATTTATATTATAAATCCATGCATGTATGATTTAACAGTATATATTAATTTTGTTAATACCTACCAAAATAAAATCATTGATTATATGCAGTATGTAAGTTTAGAGCATCATATTGTTGACATTCTTATATTAAATAATGTGATTCCCTAAATATAATAATGTAAATTTATATTGCTTTCTTCAAAAAGAGACATGAGTTACAGAAAATAATTTGAAAGAAAGGAAAGTAATCAAAGACGGAATACATTAGAATTCTAATTATAGTTGAGATAGTTTTTGCGATATCTTTATTTATGTTAGTGCTCAAGTATAAAACTTGGAAAAGTGAAAATGTAATTAAAAAAGATAGAAATCTGAATTATATAAATTTCTTGTACTAAATCGACATTTCTGTATGAAGTAAGGGAAAATATCAGTCTATCTGTATTTTTTAAAACTTAATAACTGTGAGTTTAGAGAAATCCAATTATTTTTTATCCTTAATTTTTTTTCAAATATCAGAATATATTATTAGTCGTTGTTTAAAATAACATCTTTAACAACAACATTATGATATCAGTGATTCTAAAACAATGAGTTTTTTATACACCAATGCTTTTATGAAAATAATATAATAGTTATAATAACAAGTGTTAAAAATGCTATAACATATGTTAAAAATGTTATAATAACATTTACTGTGTTATAATATAAATATATAACTTTTATAGATAAGATCGAAGTTTGTTGCTGTTTTCGAATTCTATGCGCTTTTATCCGAGTTCATTCGCTGTTAAAACGCCAGATATGTAACGGATCCAACGTTACCTAGGACATAACCATAAGGAAGCCTGTCCCACTGCCTCCACGTTTTACCACAAAAATTTAAATGAACGCACCCAGAAATGGTAGCATTGAGCCCCCATCTTCGACTCAACAAGCATGCAATCGTGCCTACAGATCTGTCGTTTCCATACGTTTTATACTACTACATCAACATACATCACCAAACCTTGAGCTGAGACAACATGTTACAGTTTCTGTGAATGATGTATTTGAAGTTATACCACCGTAATTCTTTTATTATGTAAAGTAAAAAGTAACTAAAAAAATTATTTCATGGCCTAATCGCAGATACTGTTTGCTGTTTAAAAAGTAAACATACTTTTTTGATCTTCGATACGATAACTTTTTATTTAAAAAATTGAATTTTTTCAAGAAAGTTACAAAAGAAAAAAATCTATATTTTATGCTGCTGACTAGCTGAATTACTTGGTATTCCCGCTACGGGCTGTCCCCTCTGAACACCTTTAACTACATATCTGTTCTTCGTACGGAAAGAAAAGAATTTTAGAATAGAAAAATCATTTAGAGAAACCTAATTTACGAAAGGATAGAACGGTCCCTATCCAACGCCTTCACAACTACAGCTGCGGCACCTTTTGTGGTACACGCAGTACTGTAAAAACACATTTCAAATAGGTTTTTGAAAATATTTAATATATTTATTAGTTTTTATGTCAAGAGTGTGTAACTAACTTAAGACATGTGGAATAGTTTAATGTTTTGCCCTAAACTTTAAACTCTCTTTTAAATCATTTACACAGATTGTAGAAGGAAACTGAAAATATCACTGGATTCATTGAATTAGTATTTATAAAATTCTTTTATAAAAATACATAAGAATCCTCTCCTTTTGACGAGAGAAGGGAAAATGGTGGAGATCTCCAAATTGCAAAGTAGCCTACAGGTCTTACGTAGGCCATAACTTATGTTTGTGTCACATTTGAAGCTCTAGATTAAAAACAAGGAATCTATATAAATCTACAAACAATGTCAGTGTTTTTCTACGATGTATTTTATAACAATATTAATATTTTCTTCGATAAAAAATATCAGTGCTTGACTACTATAATAATAAATATATCTGTGTTTCGCTGGAATGATAAAATAAAGCTTTCTTTAATTTAATTTAATTTAAAGCTTTTTAAAACTTTTAATTTGCATTTATAAATGCTAGACTATTAAAATTCAAGCGCTCTGACTCACGGTGCCGCAGGTTTTTGAATTCGAGGCTCGGCAGTCCGTGGATGCTTGTATTGGTACGGGATCCACCTTAAACCGTAGGTCCCGGTCTAATATGACTGTAGAGCGTTGGTCGTAGGACTGACAACCCTACCCCGTAAAAAGAAAACATTTCCAGTCTCGAAATCTGCCAGTAGGAAGGCAGCCTTAGCCAGCCATGGAGCTATTGCGTCTATGAAGAAGATTTGGTTTGGTTTGTCGCTCTACGGTCATTTTGTGCACACTTTGAGCTATTGAGAACGGACCTACAGTTTAACGGAAGTAGAATTTAAGAAGACTATTAAAATTGATTTATTGTAAATTACTAATCTAATTTTTAATTTAAGCTTTCATGAATTGGAAAATTATCGAAGTTTAATATATCATAGTTACTCAAACCTGGCATAATTAACGATATTATTCCTACTAGCATCAGATATGAATATAATCATCTCTTTTCAGTTCACACTATCAACCTCAAAAAAAGATCTCTTTGTAAAGGTTATCTTCAAAAATAATACGCTAGGAATCCTTGAATAATTAAAGCAAAGCGTCGTACATTCTTGGCACAACTTCCTCTTTTGGGTAGTATAGCATACGTGAAGAAAATGACAGATGACGCCAGTTTTCACCATAACCTTTAATTTATACGCGCATTAAAATTAGCCAGAACTCTTACGTGCGTGCTTGTTTTCATTAGAAACTGACCAGTACATTGAACTTGGACCATGACACTCCTTTTGTTGGCGTTCGATACCAGGAATTTGGCGAAGCCATGCCTCCAAGTCAGCAAAGCTCAGCTTTTGGCATATTTTTTGTCGATAAGCGTATCATGGAGGCTGCATTGGTTTATTATGTGATGAAAAGGCAGAAATGAAAAAAAGTGCGTCACGCGATATTTGCGTTTAAATTAGATTTTATTTTATTTATTTTTGGTTGGCAAGGTGTGTGATATTCTTTTTGAAATGACTTAACAACAATTGTACCATTATTTCGGAACATCGTCATTACTTAAAATGCATTTGCCGTTTCTAAAGACGCATTTATCATGATTTATTTGAAATTTTACTTTCACTTATGTTGAGCTTGCTTGTTTAAAATGATGTTAATTTATTATGTTCCTAAATCAAAGTAAAATTTTATGATTGATTCAAGTTATTTTTTTTTTTACGTTGTTAGTATAAGTTTTTTTTTTTTCAACAAACATTTATTAACTTTCTTTTATTTTGTAACCTAGGAAACTACTACTAAATGGATTAGATTTTAGATTATTTAACATATTATATAATGTTTATTTAATATTAACATTCAAGTAATTTCAAACGCAAAATATTTCACACATATTTGAAGATGCAAACCATTATTTCTCTTTTCTGTTTATTTTTAATTCACAACTAGAAATAAACTCCTTTATATCGTGCTCGATTGATATTGAACAGAAATATTAAATTGTTCACTAGACAGCTATGAACAACTCAAAATGAAATACAGAGACATAATGAAAATGAAATGCAGAGAAATAATGAAAATGAAATACAGAGACATAATGAAAATGAAATGCAGAGATATAATGAAAATGAAATACAGAGATATTGAATTGTTCACTAGACAGCTATGAACAACTCAAAATGAAATACAGAGACATAATGAAAATGAAATGCAGAGAAATAATGAAAATGAAATACAGAGACATAATGAAAATGAAATGCAGAGATATAATGAAAATGAAATAGAGACCATATATGTTTGTGATGACATGACATGTTATTGTTGAGAATGCTGAGGCTGATGCAAAATGACATGTTGTGATGACGTGACGCATACTGATGTGCTTTGATAAGACTTACAATTTGCCAGTATCACTAGCAGTACCTTCCGGGAGGACTTTTTAGGGGAACTACACCGCCTTTGCATATCGTATGAGAGAAAATCTGGAAAACTCCTATTATTTAGTCCGACTAAAGAGGCAAAATTCTGAACATCACAAACGTCATCGAGTCTCCTCGTTTTTGAAACAGTGACACAACAACGGCTCCAGAGGATTGAATCTCAGTCCTAATGCTCACCAACGATACACGTTGCCACTGAGCCCCGAGTCGGGCCTCTAAATATAAAAGTAAATATAGTTACTCTTTAGTTTTTCAGTTTTCCCTTGAAAGATAGCTTTTATTTCGAAAAACTAACCTTTCTGGTATCTTTTCTTTCTTTTTTCTTTCTCACAAAAAATCGCCAAACATTAATAATACGCTAATGGATGTTTCCGGGAAACTAGGACTGGTCGCTTCAATGGTTGGCTACTAGGAGCGCTAGCGTCTATGTGATTTTAATGTCAAAAATACTTCCATTTCAGCCTCTGAGACTACACAGACTGCAAGTAATAGTTTGTGGAGTTCATCACCTGAATATAAAACTGTGAGGCGTTAGCAATGAATGCGTATTTGTCATAAATTTGTATACAGTCAACCTATCATTATTTGTAAATTTTTAAATGTGCCTTTCCTTCAGAAAGTTTCAGAACCATTGATCTTAAGTCTTATCACTTGCATAATTCAAGCCTAATTATGTAAGTTATTGATGTTAATTTAAAAAAATAATGAAAATTTATGATTAGTTAATGTTTTCAATAATAACATTAACTCTAATTCTTTATGGACTTTACATTTTTGGCGAAGTTATACCAGGAGATCATTCCCACATATAATTAAACAAATTTAAATATTTTATTTTGTGCAAACGTCAAAAAGCATATTTTTTTCTTAATTACAGCAAGAAAGAAATAATAACATTGTATATTTATAGTTTTATTTAAGCTCACTAAACAAGTAGTTTATATATTAAATAAACTGTGTCCAGTTCAATGTCCCTTGGGTACGTCTGCGCCGAATTTAATATCTTCGGACAGGAATTCCGTCCTTAAATGAATAGCTCCGAGCTGTGGACAGAGAGCAATGAAAAGTATATCGGACCACATCCAATAAACGGTTGGTGATATTTGGATAAAATTACGGTCGGAATCTAGTCAATTTAGTGACCCAGACTGGATTTCTGGAATAGAGGTTATTTTTATCGGAGAACTTATAAAGGACATGATATCAGAAGTAGTTTATGTCTAGAAAGTTTGGAAATAAATATTTCAAATGAAATTCTTCCTTGTTATTATTTCTTGTAAGATATTTGTTGATTTATTGTTAGGAATGAAATGATAGTTTTGTATATATAACTGAATTGAAAAGATAAATTTAATGAATAGTTTTTTTTTTCGAGGTTTAGCAAAGATTGACTTTATGATATATGTATCAAAATGTTTTCTCGAAAATGTTTACAAAATAACTTTTGCAACAATATCTATTTCTTTGCATTAAATCAATCTTGTATTTGACTCTTCATTTTTTTTTTTTAAAGAGGAATTATTTACAAAATGTTTTTCTTTCTTTATTTATTTTTCTTCTTTTGGTTTTCATTCATTAAACAAAAAAGTAAATCAAAATAATTTTTAACCTTTTACAGAAAATTTTCAGCTAAATCGATTAAATTCAATAAAATCTAATGGATTTAAATCTAATCTATCGGATGGATTTTTTTAATGGAAAATCGATTAGATTTAATAAAAAACTGATGGATTTAATAGTAGTTTCTTAGCTTACAAATAAAAAGAAAATTGATATTAGTTTTTTTTGAAAAAAGACCCAACAACATAAAAAAAATAACTTGAATGAATCCCTCGTAAAATTTTATTTTGAATGGGAACATAATAAATGAATATCATAATAACGTCTAATAGATTTAGTAGCAAATTTTCTCTAAAAGATTAAAAAAATTTTTGATTTAGTTTTTTTAAAGAATAAAAAAAAAAAAAGTTTTTGTTTAACAAATAAAAACGAAAAATCATTTTATAATTAATTCCACTTTTAATAGCAAAACTCTATAATGAAAAAAAAAAAACTTGAATTAAAAAAAAACTTAAATCAATTTTTACTTTGAATTAAGAACATAATAAATGAACATAATAAAATCTAATCAATTTAGTTTCCTAGATTACAAATAAAAAGAAAACTACTTATTTGACCTTTTGAAAAGCCTTTTATCCTTTCGAAAAGAAAAAAACAACCCAACAACAACAACAAAAAATAATAGTTTGAATCAATCATAAAAATCATAAAATTTTACTTTGAATTGGGAACATAATAAATGAACATCTAATAGATTTAATAGCAAATTTTCTGTTAAAGATTAAAAACCATTTTGATTTACTTTGTTTAATGAATAAAAAAAAAACCATTTTGCAATTAATTTCACTATTAAATAGCAAAACTTTAGAATGAAAAAAATTACGAATTTTAAAAAATTAATTAAAAAAATAACAATCAATCATAAAATTTTACTTTGAATTAAGAACATAATAAGTGAACATCATAATAAAATCTAATCAATTTAGTAGTAGTTTTCTAGATTACATATAAAATGAAACTTAATATTAGTTTAGAAAATTTATATTAGTTTAGAAAATTTATATTAGTTATTTTACAAAACTGTTAAAAATTAGAAAACAGGGAATTATGATTATTATTTCTTTACTTTTGAGATTTCTTACCTTTTAAGAAAAAAATGAAATGTCAAAATAACCAAATAGGGTAAAATTAAACAGCATGAGTTGATAACTGAAAATTGCTTGATTATTATCCAGAATTAAAAAAAAAAATAAGACTGCATTAAGTTTTGTCATGCGATTTTTATATTGAATTTTTGAAGTAAAATAGTTGACATACACATTAAAATTTGAAAAATAAATACCAATTAAGTAACGTAAATCTTTATTGGTTTAATTTCCTTAAAATAAAGTTTAAGAACAATTTTTTTACAATAAATTTAAACATAATTATATAAGAAATATATTCACCTATGATAAATTGAAATTTGTTAAAGATTTCAATTTATTTAATTATATAATAATTATCTTAAACGCGTAAATACCTCGCTACTTAAAATTTAAAAATATTTAATCATTTTTAAAAGTCACTAATATTTGTCTTATTTTTTCAAATTAAATATTGTTTTAATTAAAGGTTCTGCTTATCAGTGTTTTCCAACACGTAAATAAAGATAAAAGTAAACCAATTAACACAAATTGGCTTATTGGTTTGCCAATTAAAACCAATTAATCCAATTTCCACATGTAGAAAGATAAGGGTAAACCAATTAATCGTAATTTTAGTGAATTGCATCATTAAAATAAACAATAAAAAATAAATCTATCCAAAAAGTAATAGTTTCGTCTCTAATAATGCACGATTCACCAAATAATAATAAAAAATACCACATTAATATTAATGTATGGAATTACTATCTACATTGACAGTCTGCCTTAAAGGCTCTTAATAAAGGGTTTTGAGTATGATCTCGAACATTATATCCCTTTTTAGAACAAATCCACTGGTTGCACAGAATGTGTATCCTGCAATGGATCCCTGCGCATGTGGCTTTGGAATTGAATGAAATTACAGATTCTTTGGAGAAGAATAAGAATTCTGGATCAAACTTCCATTTCTACTTTCCTTTGCAGAAGCAAATGCCTTGGCTTATAAATCTTAAGAACAAAAATAAATACCTAATTACAGAACTAAATGTCGACAGAAAAACAGTTACTACTCTCGCAAGATTAAGGATGTAGCACCACAAAAATATGAAAATTTCTGCTGATAGCGTTAAAAATACCAAAAATGTGGCAACTATTAGTCAATGTCAGCGACACTGATATCGAGCTTACCCATCATCATGTCTTTGATTGCCCAGCTGTTGCAGCCGCCATGCATTGTCTGAACCATCACTCTCGGAAGAGGATTTATACTTCGAGCTGGCAATCAACATAGCCAATATTGAATATTATTCGGGACCAAAACGACATTTGATTTTCTTGTACTCTTCAGGGAATACGACAACAACATTAATATTTTTTTAAATATACTTCAAATTTTTTAAAACAACTGTTACAAGTGTAAAATTCAATTCGTTTTGAAATCAATTTTACTGTTAAATCATAATATTTATGTGTAGGCAGTAAAATATGTGTGGGCGTGCGTCGGTGGATGTGAAGCAGTTTAGAGTTTTTATATTAGAATGCGGAGATGGATTTGCGTGTAGAGAATACTGGTAATGTCTTATGCAAAATGGTCGTGCATCTAGTTCATTCCTTATCAGTTCTCGTTTTGGTTATTTATATTGATGTGTTTTTTATGCCCATATAAAATTTTTAATTCTTAAAAAATATATAGAATTATGAATTGGATGAAAATATAACAAGTATTATTATTTTGCTTGTTTTACATGTTTTATATATACTTATGTCCAACAACTTCTCAAGAAAATGTAAAAAGTGTAACTACTATTTTGATATTTATTTGAAATTAATGACATTTTCATAAATCACGCAGTAGAATAAAAGAAAATATTGGAATATACAAAAATGCTTCGATAAATAACTAAAGTTATTGAAAAATAGAATTGCTGACAGAAGACAAGTTTAATGTGGGAGATTTGGCTGTGCGAAATGTGATTAGATCTGTTAGTAACACACGCCCATCAGCGTCAATACATGCCCAGAATAAAATCTCCATGATAACTTCGGGGTATCTGCACCTACGCAAGGAGAAAAACACGCTATTAGCTCGGAACAGTTTAGAACTGTGGAACACTGCTATTAGAAGAGAAGAGGGAATGAACGTAAACGCCTCCCTAGTATGTATCATACATGTTCAAGGGCGTTCCAGTCAGATGGTCATGATGATCCTTCCATCCGAGGTAGAACTTCAGGTACTAATATACTAGTGTCCAACATCCCATGGAAATTTGGGCTTATACATGTAAACATGTGGTATAATAATGTATTTTCTATAACACTCTGCAGTCACAGTATGATGAGAGGGGATACGGATATTATTAGAATCACTGAAAAATATGATGCAAACATTGCCTCTGTAGGCGTGCAATTAGTGAAGGTACCTGGTCTGATACTGGGTCAAAGAGGAATTCCAAATCAGGAATTGTCTGTGGGCAAAAACGAGACTATTGAGCTCTGTACCCCATTCTTTTTTGTCCAGTTGAAGAGATTTCAAGCCCAGTTTAAGAGGCTACTTCTATAAAAACAGAATGATATCCATGTCTGCCATAAATATTTGAACATATGGTACAAAATGTCATTTTTATACCGGTCTACAATCACAATATCACGAGGGTGGATGTGGTCACCGACAGCAATCTTGACCCTTGCTATCAAACATCGCCTCAATAGGCTTGCAATTAGTGAATGTACCTGACCTGATACCGAGTCAAAGGGGTATTCCAGATCAGGAATCTGTTTGTAGGCAAACCGACGCTATTGAGCTCTGTACCCATTCTTTTTGTGTCCAGTTGAAGAGATCTCAAGACCTAGTTTAAAAAGATACTTCTATAGGCACTATTGTCTATAAAAACAGAATGACGATCTATGCCTGCAAGAAATATTTGAACATATGATATAAGAATGTAATTTTTATATCGCTCTGCAGTCATGGTATCACGAGGATAGATCCGGATATTATTATAGTCCCTGACAACAATTGAACCCAAACTATCAAACATTGCCGCTGTAGATGTGCAATTAGTCAATGTACCTAGCCTGATACCTGAGTCCAGGGTCCAGGGGCATTCAGATCAGGAATGTGTCTGTGGGCAAACGAGACTATTGACTTCTGTACCCCAATGTTTTTGTGTACAGTTGAAGGGATCTCTAGCCCAGTTTAAGAGGCTACTTCTGTGCGAGACAATCAATGTATATCATAGGACCCCTTGCATAAAGTAGTCTATAATCAGTAACTATATCAAGATACAGCTCTTCTTATAGACACTGCAAGGTCGAAGGCAATCTGATGTGCAGTCAATCTGTGACATTGTGCAGAAATTATCCCCCTGATCAATTGTGGTGTTTGGACATCCACATACTGCTCTTCGTGAAACTATTCTTTCATTTCAAATCGGCTTCAACAGTGGGTTTAACGAAACAAGTAATTGATGTTTTCACATATATTCAAGGCTTTCTTTATATCCCCTTGGCTTCAATAAAATGTTGTCGTCTACACCTGTTTTACAGTTTTTTATTTAACTCCAACAGCTTGGCATTTTTTGTGGGTTTTTTTTCTAATATTGGAACCACGGAAACAGAATTAACTAACGCCAATTTGCATCGTTATATCTGACACGATTCTTTTAATATCATACTGGTATTCAAAATCTTTATAACGGTTTAGATTTTCTGTGTGGTTATCTGCCATGCAATTTAGCATTGCTTTTTAACCGAATGTGAAATAAATAAGAAGAAAAGTTTATTTACGCATTGTTTTTTTTTCCGCCGAAGTTGGAAAGAGAAAATTATCAACAAGGACAATTTTCCTGTCTGTTGCTTAGCTTCGCAATGATAGTGATTTTGATTAAGTTTTCTTAGCAGTATATTGTAATTCAATATATATATATACACTGGAGCTCGATGCCACAGATTTCGGGTTCAAGTACCTGTGGTGCCGTATGGAAGTTCGTAGTGGTTCTGAATCTATTTTTAAAAGCGTATCCCTATCTAATATGATTGTTGGACGTAGGGCTGACAACCCTACCCGTAAAAAGAAAACATCACATGTTTTGGAATCTGCTAGTAGGTAGATGATCTTGCCTCCCCTTTCCCCCATGAAGCTGTCGCGCCAACGAAGAAGTAAATATAAATGGTAAAAGACGAGTTTATTCGATTTTATGTCGGAATGTTTAGTACATTGTTTAAATTATCATTTTTGTCAATATCTTCTAACACTATATACACAGCATTGTTTAAATTTTCGACGTCAATCCAATCACAAAAGGCAGGTTATTGCAGTGGGTGTATATAAAGGATGTACATAATTTCAATCGTTAATTACCTTTTGTTCCGCTCTGCCAAAGGTGGTTATTCTGGCTTTCTGATCACATTAATGTGACTGGACTGTGTAGTAAGATTTCTTCGTTAATTATGCGGATTTAAAAACTATACTTTATAAATTCTGAATAGAAATACTAGTCAAATTATATTTGTGAAGTTCAGATACCTATCTTCTGCACACATGACGCATGCCCATTTGCCAATTTAGCGTCGTCAGCCTTCGTTTCAACGGATGCCGTAATACAAAGATTCGTCAGATATGAGGGGATTACCTCTCTCTCTCTCTGTTAAATGGTATAATGTTGCAGAAATCAATCGATAATTATGTACCATTGTTTGGAGGGCTTAAAATAATGAGTGGAGAAAAACTACCACTATGGTAAATTCGCCCTTAATATCCAGAAGATTCAAAATTTTCAATCTGAACTCTTTGAAAAGCCCCGTCCTCACAATTAGGGACTACCGCTTTTTCCTTCATTTGAAGACACTGCTTACTTGCCTATATTAATCTGTCAGTGAAATGTTAAAATTATCAAAAATTCTATACAGATTGAACTCTATGCACTGGATCAGGTAAAATTTGTCCTGCCTTTCCAAATGTGTTTACAATTGAATAGAAAATACGCCAAAAAAATCAGTATGTACGAATATACCATTAATGATATTGTTTTCAATTGTAGTGATAACTTGACGGCCTGATGGCCATTTGGCTAACGCTCTGGCCTTTGGTATCACAGGTTTTAGATTTGAATCCTGGTGGTGGCATGGCTGTTTGTTAGTGGTTCGGAATCCATGTTAAATTGTAAGTCTCGGTCTAATTAGCCTAAAGTGTGAACAAAATGACCATAGAACGACAAATTAAATCAAATATTAATAATTTTTATAATCAACCAGGTTTTTTGCTTAAAATAAATAATAACAGTATTATTCATGAAGTACAGTGTTCTAAGAGACATGCTGGATTATGGCGCTCACACAATTTCATTCAGATATGTTTCTATACAGATGCGCATGATGTAGTTCGAATTATCCACGGGACAGAATCAAATGCGATATCAATAAAAGAATGTGTTTATTCCTTTTGTTGCGTAGCAACGCTATTGAATTTGGAAGTAGTTAGTACCATACATGTAGCAATATTGTGAACTATTATATGGTCTGTCACTGCCATGGGGATGAGATGCAGTGATGCCATGGTGTAATCTCTTTTTGTGATTGAATAAAATAGCAAGATCTGTCAAGTGTATTGATTTTTTACAGAAAGGGTGTTTTCTGAATGGCCCTGAACAAAGGCCAACTAAGGCAACTTTTGATTCACAGCAAAATATTTGCATATATTAGGCTGCACTTTACATGTACTAAACTAGCCTATATCAGACAAGAAAAATACTAGATTAGTTAGAGATATTTATGTATATTTAAAATATCTTGTATTGCTACAAGATTTTCAATTTTTCTAGTTGTTCTTCTTTTACCAACAAGGATCCATGTTCAGATTCTATTGATGATCTATCCAGTAGAGTCATCATCGCATAAAACACTGAGCTATTGGGACATTTTTAGTAATTTCTTCAACACCTACTAAATACATTCTTTCGTTTTTTTAACGATAATTTGTATTTTATTAATATGACAAGGCAAACGAAGAAGTGACGAGAGAAAGGTCTGCATCTCGATAATTATTAAACTTTTTCTTCGTTCTGATCATGGAATTACTTTTATTATTATTCTGTTTTTATTGATTTCACATGATCAATTCAATTTCAATTCAATTGTCTTCCAAATTGTTTTTTTTAGCATTCAAAATCTGCTACAGCATTTGCATTTAATATTAAAAGGTATGAGCAGTTGAAGGATTCTTTCACCAACTTATAACATCTTTTCACGTATGTGTTGGTATCCATTGACAAGGTCCAAGATATACCAAATGAATTATTTTTTACAAAAAGTGGATTTTCTCGATGGGCCCTGAAAAATAAACTGAGGCGCTTCTTTTGAATCATGGCAGAATACTAGAATAAGTATAAACTAAGTTTCCTAATTCTAGTTCCCCGGCACTATATTCCGTGTTGGACCATGGCCTTCTGCTTACTGGTAAATTCCGAAACATCAGATGTTTTCTTTTTACGGGGGTAAGGTTTTCAGTCCTACCCTCTACAGTCATATTAGACCGAGATCTACGGTTTAAATGGATGCCGAACCACTACAAACATCCATGGCACCACTGCGTCTTGCACCCTGTGACACTGAGCGCTAATCACTCGGTTATCAGGCACCAGACAAAAATACTAGACTAGCTAAAATTTTATATGTGTATTTAAAGTGTCTTACATTACTACAAATTGACATATGTAGAGCTGCATGCTATGCTGTCTGCACCAATTAATATTGTAAAATTTTGTCATTAGGAACAAGTTTACTTATATGGCGCCTTATGAAATAGGAGAGACATACGCATATTTACTCATATAGTTACTAACTCATGTTTTTAGACGCCAATAAGTATTAAAATAGATCTCTATTTGTGTGTAAACTAACACTAGTTAATAATAAAACTAACACACTTAAAATATACATTACATCAACAACACACAACGTAAACTACTTTTCATAGAATAAACATTTAAAACAATAAACTAAAACACTAACGTAACATTAGTTTTCATAGGACAGTGCTGCGTTTATTTCGCAATTTTTTTTTTTTATCATTTCTTAAATTTTTCAACAAATTTCAATCCAATCTAACTTTTTTTCGTCATTTTAAAATGTTCACAAAAAGTAATGAACAATTTATAATAATTTTTTTGTAGATGGTCAGGGGAACTACAGGTTTTGACACACATTAACAGACGAAACGGAGAATTACATTTGGTGTTTATATTTCAATGTTTTGTTTAACCAAATATCAAACTTCGAAAACTTATTAGTGGTTAGCTGATTAGTGATGTCATTGAGGTTTGGCTTGTCATTCTACGGTTATTTTGTGCACACTTTGGGCTAATTAGACAGGGAACTACAGTTTAACGTGGATTCCGAACCCTCCCAAACATCCATGCTACCGCTAGATTCTAACCTGAAGCCTATGGTACCAAAGGCCATATATATATACACACATACGATCAAATCTATATTTTATTTCCCTTACATTTTAAAATGAAGTAGTGGTTCGGAATCCACTTTAAACCATACGTCCCAGTCTAATAGGAATCGTAGAGCGTTGTGGGGTTACTGTTACTTGCGTCCGTAGCATATCTTCAAGCTACACGTTCCCCCTGGTAGTGAAATGAGTAACAGTGGTTCAGCAGCCCTGGCTTACGACACAAGGATTAACTGTCTTATATTACCAGCTGCTTTAGAACAACAATAACAACATTTTAAAATCAAAAGATGTTTTTAGGAAAAAATTGTTGGAGTTATATTAAAACACATATGCGTTATGAAATATTTCTGAATAGATATTTGTTTTTTGTATGCGTGTTTTTGCATTTTTTTTTTCAACTCTGTTTGAAGGAGAAAAAAAAAAGATTTCGAATTTTTTGGCACTGTCTGCGTACCTCTGACATAAAGTGATTCATAATTATACACGTGTTTTTCTCGAGCCTCTTTGTGAGAAAGAGTGAATCCAAGGGCATCCTCACCCACTTTCTCCGTTGCAACATCACCTTCCTTCCCCTAAGAGTCATCCGAAGAATTTCAACCGCAGGCTGAAATTTTCATGTTGCTTCTGTGAACATCTTTGTTCGAAGTATCCTCAAGGTCCTCCCACCGCAAAAGACCACGGGCCGAAACAAATCAAAAGCAAGCAAAGCAAAATAAAGTGTGTTTTTGCATGGAATCATGTCTTTGCTATTTCCGGTGGATGAAATTTATGTCCCGATATGCAAAAGGGAGTGACAGATAAAGAGATAATGAGCGAATTTGATAAAGAAATTTTCTTGCAATCTTGCGTCATCTTTGTAAATTTTTATTAACTTAATTTAACATCGTTCACTTATGTTATAATTATGTTTTTGACAGATCGTCATTAATTTATTATGTAATGAGGTTTTGTTTCAAAGAAAATTTTAAATACACAAAAGCTAAGCATTCTAAGTACTTGAAATTATGCATTGTGACCTGATGGCCAATTGGCTAGCGCCTGGGCTAATGGTACAAAGGTTTCAAGTTAGAATCTTGGCTGTGGCATGGTTGTTTGTGAGTGGTTCGGAATCGACGTTAAACTGTAAATCCCGATCTAATTAGCCTAAAGTGTGCAAAAAATGACCGTAAAGCAACAAGCCAAAGTGGTATGATGGCAAATTGTTAGCGCTGGGACCATTGGTATCACTGGTTTCAGATTCGAATTCTGGCTATGACGTGGTTGTTTGTTAATGGTTCGGATTCCACATCAAACCGTAAGTCCCACTAATTAACTTAAAGCGTGCAAAAAATGATTGTAGAGCAACAAACCAAATTGGCTAGCACTAATTGTTAGCATTGGTACCACAGGCTTCAGGTTCGATTCCTAGCTGTGGCATGGTCGTTTGTTAGTGGTTTGGAATTCACGCTAAACTGATCTGTGAATCCTGAATCTAATTATCCTAATGTGTGCAAAAAATGACCGTAGAGCAACAAACCAAAATGGCCGGAGGGGCACTTGGCTAGTGCTGTGGTCCATTGGTAACACCGGCTTTTCAGGTTCGAATTCTGGCGGTAGCAGGGTTTTTGTGAGTGGTTCGAATCCAAAAATGACTGTAGAGCAACAAACTTCAGTAAACTTTCCACGCTAAACTGTCACCAGTAATCTATACAATATAAATTCAGTTATCTGAATTTATAGTGTATAGATTATTCTTCATTTTAAAAAAAAAAAAAAATCCCAACACTATAAATTCAAGAAAAAGAAAGGTACAGAAATGGTCCTCTAAAAAATGATTTTGTGCATAATTATACTTTGTTTAACTAATATGCTACTAATTTACTAATTTTTGTTAATGTTTCTTAAACAATCTTAGCAAACTTCTTAAATCATCTGATATTGAATTAAAATTTTTTGGGCTTTTATATCTTAATAATTAAAATACTATTAGTAGTTATATATTAAATAATAAATTTAATACTAATAGTAATATTTAATAGTAATTATATTTATTATTTAAAGTATTCTTAAGTGTTGAGCAGGCTGTAATTGTGGTGTACTCGGTCCACGCTTCTAAACACTACATTTAATACTTATTATTACTGAATGGCCGAGTGCCTAGCGCTCTGGCGCTCGGTACCCCAGGTTTCGGGTTCGAGTCCGGCGGTGCCATGGATGTTTGTAGTGGTTCGAATCCACTTTAAACCGTAGGGCCCGGTCCTAACAGGATCGTAGAGTGTTGCGGGGCATTGTTACTCCGCGTCCGTGGCTTATCTTCAAGATACACGCGCCCCTGGGTAATGCAAAGTGAGTAAAGTCTGTGCAGCGCTTGCCTTAAGGCATCCAAGACCAAGCTGTCTAAGTGTTTGCCAGCTGCATTAGAACAAAAAAAAAAAATACTTATTATATCCTGCCTTTAATGAGGTATTGTTGTGATGTTTTATCATAGCCCCACAATGGTGGCTAACAAACTTAAAGTGTTATAAAACCAAGGTCTTTGATTGATTACAGGAGATATGAAGACTACACCTATTAATGCAATGTTATTGTTGACAGGAAATGAACCCTATGAAAATGAAGGCTTTGATTCTCTATGAAAAACTACTGTGAATAGAGGATCCCTAGTGGAGGGACTATGTAGACAAGCCAAGGCAAGCCCGATATGGATTTATTCAAAAGGCCTGGACATAAAGAATGATCTTGAGTTTCAGGGAGATATACAAACCACTCTTGAGATTCAGAAAACCTTGGAATTGATTAGTGTCGATGTAAGGCTAAATCTAGTCGAAACGATAATTGGAAAGCAAGATCGCTCGTTAGGCAATGACTCTGGTCTTCTTTTTTGTTCTTAGTTCTCGATAATTCTTAGTGCTATTGTTCAATGTAAGTTTTTACCAAGACATTAGAACTAAAAAACAAATTTTATTTAAAGTATAGTAATATTGATGAATATAGTATGTTGTATAATTTTTTCTCACGAGAAGAGCTTTGGCATTTCATTCCCAGGAGAGAGAATGTATGCTATTTGCAAATATATAACAAACCCCTCACACAAATTTGACAACTGATGAACTTTGTTGAGGGCAGTTACACTGCAATTAGAGTTTTATACTAATGAGAACAACCTGTCACACAAATATAGCTGATATTCGTTATTATATATAATGAGGAAATTAGCGAATGTCTGTGCGACCTTCAGGTTGAAACAACTACAGATTGAATATGATATACTATGGATGGTTCCATCGTGACGAGCTGATAAATATCTACTCCATTGAGAAGTGAGGGAAGCTGACCTTCCGCCTTGACGGATTGTCTTAAAAGGTTTTTTTTTTTTTTATTTATTTATTTATTGTGAAGGGAGAGTTCTGCAACAAGTCGACCAGAAGTGTTTTTTTTTTTTTTTTTTTTCTGAAGTGATTGAATAGCCGGAGTTTTCTGCCTGTTTCCGAAGTGAGTCCCTTGTGGTATCGTGAATCACGCTGAGTGATAGTTAAGGTCTGCCGCAGACCAGGTGTTTAGATTCGTCTTAAATTCGGGAACCCGAATACCTCCGAACTTATAAATTAGATGCACAAGTGCAATTCACTCTATCTTAAATTTTCATTTTTCGTAAAATAGAGTTCTGCATATGTGTAAATAATGCTTGTAAATAAAATTTAAAGTGTTCCCATGAACCTGAAAGTGGCCCTCTTCTTGAAGCCGTTATAAGTCTAGTATAGGCCGAGACGTTACAATGCCTAGCCGTCTGGAGATATTGTAAGCGGCATGTGAAACAATAATACATAAGATGAAGGAGGTGAGGACATAAGCACATAAAGTACATGATAAAATAATTCTTAATGAAATAATACCAACTAATTTTACATTTTAGTGGTACCAGTGAAAAAGAATAGATTATGCTAATCAAGAAGTGTTTAGCAAACAGGAAGACAATCATATGGATGGAGTCTCTACCAAACATTGTCTTCTTGAAAAGTAAGCCTTAAATCAAACAAAATGAGAGTCAAAATAACAGGTCGCAGAATTTCATCAATCTGTACTGTATATTTCCCATGGATGATTACCAAAATGTATCTAAATTAAATATAAATCAGTGATCGATATCAACCTACAAGTATCAATATAAACATTGTTGGGGTTGATTGATCAAAAAAAGAAAATTTCATTATTATTTTATTACTTAAATTGCATTTTACATTTTTTTTGTATTGTTTGTCTCTCTTACCAAATATGAATATTAAGAAAACATTGAATAATAAGCTTTTGCAATGTCGATTTGCACTTTTAAAATTGGTTGATAGCTTTTTCCGTTTATGTTGTAATGTCAAATTTTATGATATAAATTTTATATGTTTAATATGCAAGTAATTTTTCATATTCGTGGTTTTATGTATATAAAGGTATTTTTTATAAGCATTCGAAAATAAAGTTTTTAGTATAAAGGTTTATAAATCTTCCCTTCCAGGTCGAATTAACAGCGGCAACATATAATATAAATTCAAAGATAATGGTTATCCGGAGCAGGATAAAAAAAAAGAATGATGGAAGAGGTTTTCTGTCGAAGAGAATTAAAAAATCGCTCCCAATCGGGAACGCATTGCTTCATTTCACTGTTGATAACATTTATTTATTAATGGATGCAGCCTTTCAAAGATGGAATTTCAACTAAGAATGCTTGTTTTCGACAGTATTTCGACGACTAAGCTTTATTATGCTGCCCAATTAAGGTGAACAATGGACCATATATTTGGTGATAAATACCTTCTGAAAAAATTGAAATAAAATGAAAAAAAAAAAAAAAAAAAAATTATGACTTGGAAGATCCGCTCATCTCGGTTTTGAGCTTGGGAAGTCAATCCTTGACCCTTATACAGGATATTGTTCGGTGAGAGGGTGGGTTAAAGGCCCGTTCCCACCGAGGCGCGAGGGCGTTGAAGCGTTGACCAATCACTAACCTCACAGCTTTCGCCTGAAACCGGTTGAAACCGCCGCTTCGAGTTGACCAACTTTCAACTCTCTCAAACGCTTGCCGCGTCATGTGACTTGGATTGAGCCAATAGTAGATCTGCCATCTAGTATATAACTGAACTTCACTAGGCGTAAAGCGATTTCGAAGTTTTGGGTGGGCGGTCGAAAAATTTTCTTCCCCTGCCACGTGACGCGTCGCCGCCCCACGCCTCAGTGGGAACGAGCCTTAAGGGTCATCCACGTGATTCTGTGGTAATGGTAAAAATGATTTCCCTCCCAAACCAATGGCTGGGAGAGGCTATCTCCAGTTGTTGATTGCTGGCTAAGTCAGTTATGGTTTAAAAAAAGGAAAATTAACGACAAAATATGATGTCACAAATGAGACATAAATCAGAGAAAGAATCTTAAAGGGTTAAGAAGGACGCTGGAGAATAAGATGAAAGGGCACACACTGGTGTCTAAGAAATAAGAAAGAGGCATCAGAAAAGAGTCGCAATGTAGATGTGCGAAACTCTGTAAACCCATGGTTAGAGCTTTGCTTTCGAGGGGAAAACAAGCAATAGTCGAGATTATAAATGTGTTGAAGATCCTCTACCTTGTAAGGCATCTGAACAGTTAAGGAAATAATAGCAAGACCGCACCCCAATTGATATCTTGAATTATATCAAACAGCTGGGCACCAAAAAGGCTTCAGGTCTGGATCAAGTTTCTAATAGAATTATCAAAAGTTTTCGATTCAAATTTGAACTTTATCTCACATCGTGAATTACATAATGGAGGAAAGTCACTTTCTGAATTGCTGGTAGTTCCAATTCCTGAAGCCAGATTCCTCTCTGCTTCACAATTTTCGCTTAAAGCTAAGCTATATTTTATTAGCCTCAGTAAAATATGCAAGCATGCGATATTTAAACACCTGAATTAATTCTACAACTTGCACATCATCATTCCTGAACAATTTGGGTTCAGGAAAAATATTACAACTACTCACCAGCTACTTCGAGTTATCGAACTGATTCAAGAAGGATTTGAAGATTGCAAAATCCATGGGTATACTTTGCCAGATACAAAGCTTTTGATAAAGATTTGGCATAATGGTTTGTTTTC